>CM076582.1:919738670-920041054 GCA_034641835.2 Pinus albicaulis
ACTATTTTTAGCAGTTTTTCGGGTCCTGAACTTCCGGAGCCGTTTTGAGGCCCTAAACGATGTTTTTTGGGCATCGTGCATCCAATGAATATCATTCTATTCCAGAATGATATTCATGGTGAAATTTTTAGTCCTCGGACAGAGCTTTCTAATGATGTATCATGTGCGTCAAACGGAGATAGTATGCCAAAGTTACGTCCCTGGGAAGTAGAAACACCAATTTACCCAAACGGGGCCCATAGTTTTGGCGCTTCATCTCCTAGGGTTAGGTTTTTGGATGCTTAGGGTTCTTCATTGTTTCTTAATAATAAATAGGCCCCCGAGCCTTATTTTAACTCAGTTCAGAGGCCTGTAGCCACCACATCTCTTCTCAGAGATAGCTACCAGCGCCCTAACTAGTCTTATTTCCATTCTGTCTATAAACAAATTTCAACTCTTGATATTAATGAAATGAAGTGTTATTTCCATTGCATCTCTATATTTATGGTTATATGTTTATTCTGTTGCGTTCCTGCATAAATCCGGATCATTGGGGTATTCAAATACCTCCAAAGCATATTGTCTCTATGATGAAGTTAATAAGAAGTTTTTATTATATAGATATGTGATATTTCTTGAATCTTCCAAGGTTGAAAATATTTTTGAACGGCATCTTGATCGCTTGGATAGATTCAGACATGCAAATTATTTTCAAGAATTTGATAATTAGATCCCACATCTTGAAGGGGGGATTGCTATACTGGATCAATCCATGGAATCTTCTTATGAAGCACTCTCTCCCCCACATGAAGCTTCAGCCACTGATGACACTTTTAGTGATTTGATTGACATAATTTGGAGACTAAATCTTGATTCATATCCAACTCAGTCAACTGATCAACCTGGGACATCTCAGAAATTTTCTCCAAAATGGTTAACAAAGACATTTGAAAGTGGTCGTCCTGATGAGGTTAGAAATACAGGAACAAGAAGCACAACTAGGTTCTCCCTTCGTTGCGCTAGGTGCAATAGGGGGCAGGGGGGCACGGACCGCACAGAGTCCAGGACATCGGCCCGGTACAAAAAAAATTAGACCCTATATTAGATAGGCGGACCTACCTATGGTTTTGTGCATGGGTTTTTCACATGGTTTTGGGCATGGTGATTTTTTTTCCATGGTATTTTGTACATCTGCTCAAGGGAAGTACAGTTATGTTTTAATCCAGGGTTAATGGATTGGGTGATCCACCTAGATCATTGGGGTTTATGTATGCTTCGGCATCTATATATATGTGTTGTAAAATTGAAAGGAATATAATGAAAAATCAATCTGGTAGTCCCAGTTTTGGGATCGAGGGGAAAATATCTTTGTATATTTGTTTTATGTTTTATGCCCTCACTATTGTTTATTTTTTGTTTTAATAATTCGTTTGCAGATATTTTATGTGCGGGTTTATAACCTACATTCCTTCTGCAAATGGTCATAAATATATGATGACATGTATTTATGATTATACCTGAATGTGTTGGGTTTATTTATTGAAGAATAGATATGATGTGTTTCAAACATTCAATAACTTTCATGCATGGATTTAAAATGATGCAAATTATCATATTGACTCTATTCGCACTGACAATGGAAAAGACTAAACTTCAAATGAATTTGAAAACTATCTTCTCCATCATGGGATAAAACATCAAAAAATTGTGCCTTATAATCCCTAATAGAACGGAGTAGCTGAAAGAATGAATAGGACAATATTAAATAATATGGTACATTCCATGACATTTTTCAAAAATGTTAAACTAATGTTTTGGGTTGATGCAGTTCTATGTGTTGTGTATATAAATAATAGGTGTCCATATAATGTTAATAGAAACCAAACTCCTTATGAAATGCGGTGTGTCCACATTCCTTCGGTAAATCATCTCAGGGTCTTTGGTTCCACCTGTTATGCCTTGATACCTAAGGAACAAAGAACAAAACTTGGTGAAAGGAGTCGTAAGTGTATCTTATTGGGGTATTCAAATACCTCCAAAGCATATTGTCTCTATGATGAAGTTAATAAGAAGTTTTTATTATATAGATATGTGATATTTCTTGAATCTTCCAAGGTTGAAAATGTTGTTGAGCGGCATCTTGATCGCTTGGATACATTCAGACATGCAAATTATTTTCAAGAATTTGATAATTAGATCCCACATCTTGAAGGGGGGATTGCTATACTGGATCGATCCATGGAATCTTCTTATGAATCACTCTCTCCCTCACATGAAGCTTCAGCCACTGATGACACTTTTAGTGATGTGATTGACATAATTTGGAGACTAAATCTTGATTCATATCCAACTCAGTCAACTGAGCAACCTGGGACATCTCAGAAAGGTCCTCCAAAATGGTTAACAAAGACATTTGAAAGTGTTCGTCCTGATGAGGTTAGAAATACAGGAACAAGAAGCACAACCAAGCGCAATAGGGGGCAGGGGGGCACGGACTGCATGGAGTCCAGGACATCGGCCCGGTACAAAAAAATTGGACCCTATATTAGATAGGCAGACCTACCTATGGTTTTGTGCATGGGTTTTGCACATGGTTTTGGGCATGGTGATTTTTTTTCCATGGTATTTTGTACATCCGCTCAAGGGAAATATAGTTATGTTCTAATCCAGGGTTAATGGATTGGGTGAGCCACCTGGATCATTGGGGTTTATGTATGCTTTGGCATCTATATATATGTGTTGTAAAATTGAAAGGAATATAATGAAAATCAATCTGGTAGTCCCAATTTTGGGATCGAGGGGAAAATATCTTTGTATATTTGTTTTATTTTTTATGCCCTCACTATTGTTTATTTTTTTGTTTTAATAATTCATTTGCAGATAATTTATGTGCAAGGTTATAACCTACATTCCTTCTGCAAATGGTAATAAATATATGATGACATGTATTGATGATTATACCTAAATGTGTTGGGTTTATTTATTGAAGAATAAATATGATGTGTTTCAAACATTCAATAACTTTCATGCATGGATTTAAAATGATGCAAATTCTCATATTTACTCTATTCGCATTGACAATGGAAAAGACTACACTTCAAAAGAATTTGAAAACTATCTTCTCCATCATGGGATAAAACATCAAAAAATTGTGCCTTATAATCCCCAACAGAACAGAGTAGCTGAAAGAATGAATAAGAAAATCTTAAATATGGTACATTCCATGATGTTTTTCAAAAATGTTAAACTAATGTTTTGGGTTGATGTAGTTCTATGTGTTGTGTATATAAAGAATAGGTGTGCATCTAATGTTATTAGAAACCAGAATCCTTATGAAATGTGGTGTGTCCACATTCCTTCGGTAAATCATCTCAGGGTCTTTGGTTCCACCTGGTATGCCTTGATACCTAAGGAACAAAGAAACAAACTTGGTGAAAGGAGTCATAAGTGTATCTTATTGGGGTATTCAAATACCTCCAAAGCATATTCTCTCTATGATGATGTTAATAAGAATTTATTATTATTATTATTATATATATATATGTGTGTGTGTGTGTGTGTGTGTGATATTTCTTGAATCTTCCAAGGTTGAAAATGTTGTTGAGCGGCATCTTGATCGCTTGGATAGATTCAGACATGCAAAGTCTTTTAAAGAATTTGATAATTAGATCCCACATCTTGAAGGATGGATTGCTATACTAGATTGATCCATGGAATCTTCTTATGAAGCACTCTCTCCCCCACATGAAGCTTCAGCCACTGATGGCACTTTTAGTGATGTGATTGACATAATTGGGAGACTAAATCTTGATTCATATCCAACTCATTCAACTGAGCAGCCTGGGACATCTCAGAAATGTCCTCCAAAATGGTTAACAAAGACATTTGAAAGTGTTCGTCCTGATGAGGTTAGAAATACAGGAACAAGAAGCATAACCAGGAAAAATGGAAGTGATGTAGATGATTCTGATTCACCTGTTGATATGGATGTTTCTTATGATTGTGAACTGAATTTTTCTACATATTTTGATCCAAATTCCTTCAAAGAAACCTCTTCTCATGATGAATGGAAAGAAGTGATGCAGAAATAATATGATGCCTTGATAAATAATGACACCTAGAAGTTGGTTGATCCTCCATTGGGAACCAAACTAATAGGATGCAAGTGGGTCTACAAGAACAAGTATAAATCTAATGGCTCACTTTACAAGCACAAAACTAGGTTTGTGGAAAAAAAATTTGCACAAAAGGAAGGGGTCGACTATAAGGATACCTTTTCCCCGGCAGCGGAACGGGTTACCATCTTGAAACTCTTTGCCTTGGAAGCTCAGAACAGTTGGAAAGTCCATCAAGTGGCTGTAAAAACTTATTTCTTGAATGGAAATCTGAAATAGAATGTTTTTATGTCCCAGCTAGAAGGATTTGTTGTGAAGGTTCAAGAACGCAAAGTATGAAAGCTTGTAAAAACCTTGTATGGCCTCAAGAAATAACCACAAGCCTGTTATGAGAATTAAATTGAGCATCCTATGAAACTAAACTTAAAACATTATGATCTTGATGATGTAACTTTGTTTGTCAAGAAAGTTGTCAAAATAGTTGTATACCTTGTGGTGTTTGTAGATGATATTTGTTGGGGCCCTTGTTTTTGTTTAGTTTTGAAATCTTGGCCAAGACATTTTGAGTTTTGACCCTTTTTGAGTTGCGGAATAAATACACATGACAACCGCGACCGCGCTGCAACTACCAGGAGTTGCGGAGATACCAAGGCGGCGCGAAAGCACTCGATAGCTGGAGATAGAACAGAGACAAGTGCAGATGAAGGAAACACAGCAGAAAACAGAAAGTGGAACACGCAGACATCAGGAGAAAAGCTAGGAGAAGCCGAAGTGAAGACACAGAAGAGCTGATAGCCACGAGAGCGAGTGAATAAATAACAGTCACCCGGCCGAAAAGAAGAAGGTTGAATGCAGGCTGAAGAGGTTGCGAGGCTCGCGACAGAGAAAGACGCGCAGGGCGTCTGCGGAGGATTCAGGCTTGTTCTTCATATGGTTTCTTATCTTCTATTCTACCTTTCTGTTCTGAGATTCATCTGTATCAGCTTTGAGAGCTACCAGAAGGAATGCCATGTAATCATGTATTGGGCCAAGAGATTAATACAATGGAAGGTTGTTGTCTCAATAAGATGTTCATGTGCATGTAATGCGTTTATGCTGGTTTAAAATTTTATTTATGAATGTCTGAATGCATGTTAAGTGATCTTGCATATAGCTTTGTATATGTAATGGATGCACCGACTTTCTTTAGTTGCGGGTTTGTTCCTTGCCATTGATCTCATCCCCTTTTGCATGTGGTTGCGGCACGCCTCGGGTGAGACGCATTGCTCTCCAGAGCAGGGTGAAAATGCCGACGTGTTCCTAGACTACACCGGACCCCTTTGTTGGCCACAACTCTTGAACCTGGGTCTTGTCCGCGAGACCTGACTTCTCGCCAACGAATGGTTCCGTTGTCGGGACCTCCATGTTCTGAGGGGATCTAGATCATGGTATAGATACCATATTGAAGGAGCAATACGGCGACGGTGGGATGATCATCTTGACCAATTCATTGCTCAGCAAGCAGAGCTGACCAAGAAAAAGGAGGCGGTGATCAAGGAGCTCATTCTTTTCTCTGATTCAGCCAGTGATACATACGAAATTTTCTGGGGAAGGTTCCCTACGGACCTTTACAATTGGTTGCGGAGATTACGAACGACGCTGCCCCAAGAAGGCTTGCGGAAGATAAACCGCAGGTGGACGCACGAAGACCTGGTGGCACTGCATCGGGTAGACACTGAACTAACCCGTGCAGTGGATTTCTGGGTAAGGACCACGTTGGAAGGATACGTTGTGGAGTTTGCTGCTGAGTGCTACCAATCCTTCTCAAAGGCCGAGGCTGTTTTTCACTCAGGGCTGAGGGGGAAGCTGTTGAAGGAGATTCCGCTGTGGATCAAAGCCCTGATGGTGGACGAGGGGTTGATTGAGTTCCACAAAACGGGTATGGAAGCGTAAACCACCCGTACTGGGGGAAGGATTGAGGGGACCGATGCTGTGTAGACTGTGAGAGTGGGGAGCGGGGGATGGACATTGAGGCCGCATGCAAGTTGCGGGAGTTACGTGCGCATCGGCGGGCACAGATCACCGATAGGTGGCAAAGAAGGGTAATGAGAGATTTGAAGAGAAGAGAGATCGAGAGGAAAAATCAAAAGGAGGTGCCTCAGAGGACGGGAGTTATGGGTTTGGATACCTGGAAAGAAGACGGGACAGCAGTGGAAGTGCAGTGGGTGCATGGGAGCCCAGCGATGCGAGGAAGAGAGATCGTGACTAGCGAAGATAACGGAAAGATGCAGCCCGAAGAAAGTTCCGATGATGAATGGCACGGCGTGATGCAGTAGATGTTTCAAGATCAGACGGCACCCACCCCTCCAGGTAGCCCTACCTCCCACCTTCCGCATGGCCAGGATCTTGACCTTCCCCTGGTACTTTATCAACCTTTAAGAAATATTTTTATTCAGTTACAAGCATTAAGTCAGTCATACAGTAGTTCAGCAGCGTCGGTAATGCCCAGTAACAACAGCGTTACTAGTAGTAGTATTTTCCCTAGAGGGACCGTTACGCAACCAGGACCGGGAGGTTTTATCCTGGTTAATTCTCCACAAGTACACATGGCTGGATCTTTCACCCAGTATCTAGAGTTCTCTGGTCGGGGCAATGATGACGTAGAACAACACTGGTACCTGTGCGAAGCCATCTGGAGGGCTCGCCAGACGCCAGATGCAGGGAAGTTAATAGAATTCCAAACCACGCTCAGAGAGAGGGCTCTGCGATGGTTTATCAAGTGGTCCGAGGCGCATCCTAACCCTGTAATTGCGGACGTGAAGCGGGATTTTGTCCGCGAATTCAAGCTTCCCCAGACAGACCAGCAGGGCCTGTCCGAGCTGTGGGAAATTAAGCAGAAGGAAGGTGAGACCACGTGGGAGTTGATGCGGCGATTCAAGGACGCGATCGGGAAAATCAGCTACCCGATCGATCCAAACCACCAGAGGGACTGGTTCATCAAGGCTCTTCTCCCCTTGACACGAACCCCTCTTACTCAGCAGAAGATTGATAATCTGCAGGACACTTTGGAGCAGGCCATGAAGATTGAAGCCATGGCGGGCTACCCCCAGGAATATTGGGGGGGAGGTGGCCCCGCAAGACCCTTCTTTGGTAGGTTTGCAACACCAGATCGTCAGCTTGACCGAAAAGCTTAAGAAACTTCAGCCAGTGAGACCAGTGCGACCGAATTTTTGGTGTACCCATTGTCTGGTCGAGGGCCATGTCGCAACCGAATGTCCTCGGTTGCGCGGCACAGGAGCAGGACCCTCGGTCACAGCAATCCAGGGGGGTCCACCACCAGGGGGTGGTGCGGGGATGAACCCGCAGGGAGTCTACCAGCCGCAACAGACCTTTGCGGGGTTCCCACCGCCACCGGGGCCCTCCACCACAGAGTATTGTGAGATTTGCCGGACGATGGGGCATCCTCCTCGGATGTGCCCGATATTACAGAAGTACTCCACGGTCCCGAATAATGTATACTACGAATTTTGTGTCTCCACAACTCACAATATTGAGCAGTGCAGGGCTCTCGATGCACTTGTGGACCAACCGGACCGTCCCTCCTATAGGGTGAACGAGGCTCCAAGAGGAAGAGGCGGAGGCATGCGGGGAGGCCGCACAGGCGGACGCGGTCTGGTAAAATGCTACAACTGTGACCAGGAGGGTCATGTGGCTCGAGAATGTCCCCTTCCGCGACGACCCTGGTGTTCCCAGTGCCGGGTCAACGCCCATGCTACAGAAGACTGTCTGGAGCTCATCAAGAAGTGGGAAGAACGGGTGAGGCAGAGGGGAGCGAATCTGATAAACTCAGAACCGCGCAGCGCCACAACCCCGACATGCAAAACGTCGCGATAGTAACGAGGGGCGGAAAGAAGACTGGCGAGGATGCCCACGAGAAGGAGCCAGCGTGAGTGGTTCGGCCGGCATCCCCAAAGAAGTTGATCAGGCCCGAAGTCCAGAAGAAGTATTTCCAGGAGGCGGTTGAGGCATTCGCCGAGTTGCGAAACGAGAGAGGGTTGGAGGAGCCCAGGCGGCCGGAATCCGGTGCGCATAACGTCGCAGATACTGTGGTCGAGGATTCGCTCCGGCTATTCCTCAGGACTGTTGATAACGCTGTGCTGCGGCAGCAGCTCAAGCATGCTTTGGACGGAGCGCTGCAGGGGCGCACAGAACCTAGAGATCCGGCGGACGCTAGCCCTTAATACGTGCAACGTGTCAAGCGGAACAAGCAACGAACAGGCAAAGAATTCCGGCTTAACACGCAGGTCACAGGGTTCCAAATCAGCGACACCATGTTGGACTTGGGGTCCGACGTCAACATACTGCCACGAAAGACATGGGAGGCTCTTGCAAGGCCGCAGTTAGCCTACTCACCCATCCAACTCAGGATGGCGAATCAATACTGCATTTTTCCAATCGGCCAGCTCGAGGGAGTCGAGGTCGACGTTGCGGGGGTGAAGACATACACCGATTTTGAAGTTATTGATATCATGGGCGACAAGGATCCCTATCCGGCCTTACTCGGTATTGATTGGGCTTTTGAGAATTACGCCATAATCGACCTCAAGAAGGAGCTGATGATATTTGAGGATGGGGAGGTACGGGTCACCCAGCCTCTCGACCCGTATCAGGGCCCGCAATATACAGAAAAAGTGGACAATCGGGAGGATGCTCAGATAATGGACCATCTCTATCAGATGACTGCAGGGAAGCGGGACGATTATATTAACCCGACCGCAACTGGTTCTGTCAGTTGGCAGAGTGTGCAGAGCTCGGAGCTCGGATCTGAACTCGCTTGGGAAGACTGGCAGCAAGGGGGATATGAGACCACCACGCGGAGATGTGCCTCCATCGCTCAGGTCCGGTGGGTAGGGACTGAGATCTGCGAATATCCCACATTATCAAACATGCAAGCAGTCAATACTTTTATTGCCAAGGTGGAAGATCGGGTCCCAGCTGAAAGCCGGATGGCCCTTTTGGATGTGGCCTTGCAGTCAACGTCGGCTCGATGGTGGAAAAATCACCGCAACACTCTGTTGCAATGGGAGTGTGTGGTGGAGGCTCTACGGGCACGCTTTAAAGAGGATGAAGGACCCTCTAGTATGCTTAAGTATCATGGAAATTCAGACCCGCGACACCATTTGCGGGCCTGCGAAGAACAGTGGCGGAGCTCACGGTACCCTGTGGAGCTGTGGGTCCACCGGTTTGTCCACTCCCTAGGCACCATTCCCTAGGCCTGGTACCTGGAGGAAGAGCGGAAATGGGAAACCCGCTCTTGGCAGGCAGTTGCGGACAAGTTCGTTTTGAGCTTCTCGTTCGAAGGGGAGACGGCGCAGGAGTCTTAGGCCCTACAGGCAATCAAGGAGGTCTTGTTTTTCCGCCAGCCTAAGCCCGATAAGGGCCCGGCTGTGTCACGACCTGAGGTCAGGCACGAGTTGGTCTATCACCGGATTGATGGCGATCCGGAGGACGATAGTTTGGAGGACCTCAGGCATCTCTATTTTGACGAAAAGGAAGGAGAGCGGAGCATCAGTGAAGAGCCGATGATTGAAGGAGTCCATTTACAGCCGCTCAAGACAAAAAGACTGAAAATTGGAACGGACGAGAAACCTAAGCTCGCAACGGTGGGAGATTACTGGGACGAGGAGACAACAAAAGAAATTTTCAGCCTCCTCCGGGAATACGAAGATTTGTTTCCATCTTCAGTTGCGGACCTGAAGGGGATCAAGGGGGATCTGGGCGAGATGCACATCACACTGAAGCCGGGGGCCAGACCGGTGAAGCACCGAACCTACGAGTTGAATCCACGTATCAAAGAGAAGGTCAAGATGGAGATTGACAAGATGCTAGCTGCAGGACTCATCTTTCCAGTAGAAGAAGCGGAATGGGTGAGTCCGATTGTCATCCAGAACAAGAAGGACAAAGCGGAGATCCAGGTCTGTGTATACTACCGGAGCTTGAATAATGCTTGTATCCACGACCCGTTTCCCACTCCCTTCAGCGATGAAGTTCTAGATCATGTCGCAGGAAATGAAGCTTATTCCTTCACTGATGGGTTTTCGGGCTACCATCAGGTGCGCATCGCTGAGGAAGACAAAGCAAAGACGACATTCACCACTGAGTGGGGATCATTCGCATACCACGTTATGCCATTTGGTCTGAAGAACGCACCGGCTGTGTTTTCCCGAATTGTCATTGCTACTTTCCGGGAGTACATTCACAAGTTCCTGGAGGTCTACATGGATGACTGGACTGTCTACAGTCTGTTGAAGAAACACGCCTCTCTGTTGCGGGTTATGTTTGACCGGTGTCGCCAGTTGCAGATTTCCTTGAACTTGAAGAAATGTATTTATGTAGTTCCATTCAGCACACTCTTGGGCCACGTGGTATGCAAGCAAGGGGTCTGTGTTGACCCTGCCAAGGTCGCGGTCATCGTCCACATGGAGGCCCCCGAGACAGTGAAGCAGTTGTGGGCACTGCTCGGGCACACAGGATATTACAGGCGGTTTATTCGCAACTACGCAAGGATTACGGCCCCCCTGGAGAAACTGTTGCGAAAGGCAGAAGCATTTGAGTGGACGGTGGAGTGCAGGAAGGCACTTGACACATTGAAGGAGAAGTTGGCGACGGCACCCATACTGGTTCATCCCGACTGGGATAAGCAGTTCCATGTGCATATTGATGCGTCCGGAATTGCACTTGGAGCTGTATTGGCGCAACCCGGGGAAACGACAGTTGACCACCCCGTATACTTCGCCAGCCAACGGCTATCGAATGCGGAGAAGAATTACACCACGACCGAGTGGGAGGCGTTGGCGATGGTGTACTCTCTCCAGAAGTTCCGCCACTATCTTCTGGGCGGCAAATTTACATTTTTCACGGACCATTCTGCATTGAAATATCTGGTAAATACGCCTTTGTTGGAAGGAAGAATCTGTCGATGGCTTCTACTTTTTCAGGAGTTCACGTTTGAGGTGATTGTCAAGCCTAGCAGGTTGAATGTTGGTCCCGATCACTTATCCAGGTTGGAGACGGGAGAGAATGAAGGCCCGTTGGACGATCAGCTTCCGGATGCTGACCTCTTCCGAGTTGAAGCAGTACCAGATCACCTGGCTGACATTGCCACGTATTTGACCATGGGACAGTGCCCTGAGGATTACACCCCACTTCAAAAACGCCACCTGGTTGTCCGGGCGGCCGACTACCAATTGATCGCAGGGCAGCTGTACAAACTGGGGCTTGATGAGGTGTTGCGCAGGTGTGTTCTCGACCATGAACGGGAAGCAGTGATGTGGGAATGTCACAGTGGTGTTGCGGGGGGGCATGTGGGTGCGAAACCTACCGCAAGGAAGGTGCTCCAAGCTGGCCTGTGGTGGCTGACGGTACACGTAGACTGTAAGGCCTATGTGAAGCGTTGCGATGTTTGCCAGCGGACGGGAAGGCCTTCGCACCGGGACGAGCTCCCACTACACCCAGTGCATGTGTTGCGGCCGTTTGAGAAGTGGGTTGTTGATTTCGTAGGCCCCATCGCACCAATCGCTTGACATTCCAAGGCCCGGTACATCATTACCGCAACGGATTACCTCACACGGTGGGCTGAGGCAGCAACGGTACGCGACTGCTCGGCAGAGACCGCTGCCCGGTTCATTTTTGAACACATCATCAGCCGCTTTGGCTGCCCATGGAGTTTGACCAGCGATCAGGGTACGCATTTCATTAATGCCATGGTCAAGTCACTACTGGCCACATTTATGATTCAGCATCATAAAAGCAGCCCATACCACCCGCAGGCCAATGGTACGGTGGAAGCTTTCAACAAGATTCTTGAGAAGGGCTTGACTAAAATCTGCAACGCTCAGCGCGACGATTGGGACGAGCGCCTCCCAGCGGCATTATGGGCCTACCGGACCACAGTGAAACGTTTGACCAACCAGACACCATTTCAGTTGGTGTATGGCCGGGAAGCTGTGATTCCCGCCGAGTTCACGGTACCCAGTCTTTTGATCGCAACGTCCCTTCAATTCTCAGAAGAGGCATCACTTCGGGAACGCCTCCAGGAGCTACAGGAGCTGGATGAGGCCCGATTCCTCGCGAAATTCCACCAGAAGGTTCAGAAGGCCAGGCAGAAAGCGTGGCACGACCGCCACATCAAAACTAAGGCCTTCCAAGTTGGCGGCAAAGTTCTCTTGTACGACAGCCGGTTCCAGAAGTTTCCAGGCAAGCTCCAGATGCACTGGTTGGGACCGTACTTTGTCATCGAGATCCGCGACTCAGGCACCGTTCGGTTGGCACAGCTGGACGACACAGTTCTTCCCGGATGGGTGAATGGCGCACGCCTGAAACCCTACCAGGAGTAGGTATCTTTCACTTTTCATCAATAACTCTCACATCCGAGAGAACCCGTAGAGTAGCTTAGTCGAATAACTCTCCCGCAACTGGGATGAGCATAGAGAGTCTTTTCCGTTCATAGGCAGTTTGTCAAAATAATTGGTCAGTTGCGGGTATCTCACCGCAACCAACTGTGGTCGGGGCGGACCAGTCCAGCATGTCGCAGCGCCAGGCCAGCGTGTCATTCGCGTAGGATCCATCCCCGTGCCAGCGTCAGTCCAGGTCATTTCCGTCAGTCCTTTTGTCAGTCCGTAGGATCGCTCAGATTTGTTCATAAATTACCATAATAGACAGTAATCGTACCGTAATCATTTGCCATCACCCGCAGTTCCCTCAGCCGTCGAGTCCGCCCATCTTCCCATGACGCCGTCATCAACTGTCAGATTACATACAGGCATGCGATTGATTGCACGATTATCGCAGCCTCGAAGGATAGCAAGAATTAATTGCCGTTATGGAGTCTCATCAACTCCGTGCGTGCCAGCGGATGCCATAATGTGCATGAAGATCAACAACACGAGAATGACGGACCAATTCAATTTGTAAGTTGCAGCGTCTCCAGAGCATTTGCAGCATCGAAGCGCACCGCATTCAGCAGAGAACTCCAGAAGAACACTCCAAGTTTACCAGCGTCGCGCCAAGATGCCGAGGGCTATCGTATCTATCCCTGAACCAGCGTTAGACAACAGAATTCACCGCGTAGAGTCGCTGGTCGGCAAGTATGACAATGCAGCATGTATGGACGCCAACTTGTCCGACCCGGCTGAGTTTCCTCACCTCCATTGGCAGACCTACATGGAGCACCATTACACACTAGGCAGCAGCTCCAACAGTCGGATGCGACCAGAATTCAGGGGCCTACAGCAGTCGACCTTGATGCATTTGAGGACTCTTCCAGTTTTCGGAACTACGGGACCGGCTCTGCAATGCACCTGGTTCCTCCTCAGTCGAATACAGAACGGGTCCTTGTGGCTCAACAAAGAAATCCCAATTCATGCCAAAGACATTCATCGTCTTACAGGGCTGTCTCAAAACGGTGCAGATGTCTCCGCAGCTGGCCAGACATCCTCCAAGCGCGCTCGAAAGTCGGGTGACTCCGACCTGTACACCAAGTATGGCACTCGTCGGGGTGGCAAAGGTGCCAAAATTGACTTGATCAACAAACCCGAAATCCGGTTTGCTTGCTACCTGATCGCTAGCAAGACGATGCGCCATTACACGAAGGGAGAATGCACCCTGGACACAATTTCCATTGGAGAGCACTGCACCCGGGGCGCCAAGTTGAATTGGTGCTCTTTCGTGCTGAAGGAAATCTTCGCGGCCTGCGAAGAAAACTACAAGCGGACCACCAGTTTCATTTACGGCTACTTGATCTTAGCCTTCGCCATGTGGAAATGGCACCTTCCTCCTATCCGGGAGTCGGCGGAGACGACCATAAGCCAGCCTCTTGCGATGAAATACACCCCCTGGCAGGTGTCCATGGATCCCAGCACCAAACAGGTGAACGCGGCGGCGTTCCGGGCGTGGTACGGGATGATGACAGATGTTGTGGCCAACCAGCAATGGGTGCCCAGGCACTTTTTGGATGAGTACAATGAGCAGGTGTGGTTTGGGGTCAGCCACAGGCACACCTTCCTCCGGCCAACTTGCGTGCCGGACACCACCTTTCACATGGCGCCCCTCCAGTTCCAGCTGAATGACGACACCTTTCACCGTGAGGTCTCTGTGTGGCCGGGGGTCGTCAAGCATGTCCGCGACGGGATCACCCGCTATAACTTCGATCGAATGCTGCCGTCACAGCGGCCTGCCGCGACCGGCTCAGGGGGGTCGTCACAGGTTGCGGCGGAACCTCCGCAAGATGCAACTGAGACCGCACCGGACCTGCCTGAATCGCTGGTCCCGATCGTCGAGCACCTCAATGACCAGGTACGATGACTTAACGTGGCCACCCAAGTTGCTTCAAGTGGTGCCCCTATATTTCCCTCTTTTTCTGAATTTCATATTAGTCGGTCTCGTGTTCCCTCCAATACCGCCCCCCTCATTTCTCCCATTCCCACTAACCTGTTCACTTTTGCCACCCCCCTCATCACACCAATGGGTGAACCGGGCCCCGAACCCGATTCCTCAGACCCACCTCCATCCAAGAGGGCCCGCATTGCTGTCACAGATCCAGTGGTAGATCTTACGGACGATGATCCACCAGCCACTCCGACCACAGCAACTTTGATTCCGGAGGAACCTCTGATCGATCCGGCAGAGTTCCTCAACCTCCACCTCCCTCCCACTTCTTTCACTCTGTCCACCGCTCCCACCGGCCAACCACCTGCCACCTCCCCCAATCCATCCAACTCATCAGCCACTGTGTCAGATTCGTTGATCCGGGAACTTTTCGGAGGTGACCACGAGGTGGAAGTCACCTCCAGTACTGCAGCCGTGGTACCACCGGTTGACCCTGTGGCCATGGCCCAGGACCCTCATGCTACTATATCTACCAGGTTCACGAATGGGGGGGCTGATTCGGCTGCCCCGCCCCCAGATCAGACCACGCAGCAAGACCGGCCGGAGTCCGAGATGGCCACTTCAGTGCAGCAGCAGACGCCGGTCCATCCTCCAGAAACTTCCAGCCGACCAGCGGCCAGCAACCAACCTTTGCAGGAGAGGGTGTTGGAGCAGGGCACACCCAGCATGACCAATGTAGAATAATGGAGTCCAGCACAGCTGTAACTGCTCATTCAGTGGGCGGCCCTCAAGGCCGAGCAGATTCACACAGAGCTACAGCAGCGGTGCACCGAGCAGCAGAATCAGATCATGGCGCTTACTGAACAGCGCAATCAGCTGCTGCGGGAGAAGACCAACCTCCAAGAGCAGGCCAACATTGCTATTCAGGCGCTTTCCAGCGTATGGCCCGCTGCAAGGGCTCACTATGCCCCACTTCCTGCCAGTATAGAGGAGGACAGTATAGCACTACAGGCTCACCACCTCAGGGAAGTTTTCACTATTGTTTGCAGGGAGAACCAGGAACTCCAAGCGGCGTTAGCCGCACAGCCTACCCTTCCAGATCCACCAAGTGTCTATTCAGAATAGGTAACTACCAAGCAGACGCAGGCAGTTAGTATGCACGCAACTCTCCATTCCACTGCAGCTTCGGCTTCCGCCCTTCTGCGCAGTTTGCAGGAGTGCTCACTCGCGTTAACTGTCAAGACGCAGCCTATCACTGCCCAGCTGTAACAAATCTCCCGCGACATTCAGGCGACCACGGACCCAGCAAGGTTAGATCAGCTCTACGCCTAGTCGGACGAGCTGGAACTTCACATGCAACAGACTGAGGCTGAATCGGCAACGGCCAAACACGTCATCCGGGAGATTCGTCCGCCCCTTCGCGCCAATGCTGACTCCATGCAACAACTGGATGCCAAGGCCGAAGCCCAGCTTGCCACGCTGTTCGGGGCTGACACGACGAGGATAGACGAAGCCGCCGCCACCCGAATCTCTCAAGAAGCCGACTTGCTTATGCAGGAATGGCAGCAAGCGGTGGCGGCCTTCACAGAGCTTAGAGATACAGCGCTCCGCTGGGTCCTGGAGTTGGGGCCCTTGTTTGCACAACCAGATGGTGGAGCACAGCAGGAAAGGGCGCAGGGTGAAGGCACAGCAGAGCAGAGCACGGGTGCCAGCAGGGCAATGGAAGTAGAAACTGTTATTTGTGATTGACTCGCGGACGAGTCAAGGAATTGTGGTCGGGGCCTGTTGGGGCCCTTGTTTTTGTTTAGTTTTGAAATCTTGGCCAAGAAATTTTGAGTTTTGACCTTTTTTGAGTTGCGGAATAAATACACATGGCAACCGTGACCGCGCCGCAACTACCAGGAGTCGCGGAGCTACCAAGGCGGCGCGAAAGCACTCGATAGCTGGAGATAGAACAGAGACAAGTGCAGATGAAGGAAACACAGCAGAAAACAGAAAGTGGAACATGCAGACATCAGGAGAAAAGATGGGAGAAGCCGAAGTGAAGACACAGAAGAGCTGATAGTCGCGAGAGCGGGTGAATAAATAACAGTCACCTGGCCGAAAAGAAGAAGGTTGAATGTAGGCTGAAGAGGTTGCGAGGCTCGCGATAGAGAAAGACGCGCAGGGCGTCTGCGGAGGATTCAGGCTTGTTCTTCATATGGTTTCTTATCTTCTATTCTACCTTTCTGTTCTGAGATTCATCTGTATCAGCTTTGAGAGCTATCAGAAGGAATGCCATGTAATCATGTATTGGGCGAAGAGATTAATACAATGGAAGGTTGTTGTCTCAATAAGATGTTCATGTGCATGTAATGCGTTTATGTTGGTTTAAAATTTTATTTATGAATGTCTGAATGCATGTTAAGTGATCTTGCATATAGCTTTGTATATGTAATGGATGCACCGACTTTCTTTAGTTTCGGGTTTTTTCCTTTCCATTTATCTCATCCCCTTTTGCATGTGGTTGCGGCACGCCTCGGGTGAGACGCACTGCTCTCTAGAGCAGGGTGAAAATGCCAGCGTGTTCCTAGACTACACCGGACCCCTTTGTTGGCCACAACTCTTGAACCTGGGTCTTGTCCGCGAGACCTGACTTCTCGCCAACAGCTCCCTATAATCTAGACACGTGTGCCATAATCCATCCTTCATGTGTACCAATACTACCAGAGAAGAGAAATAACTTTGACTAGGTTGAATTATATCCGCCTCTAACATTTCTGCAATCATATGTTCAATTTCGCTCTTTTGGACATAAGGATATCTATAAGGCCTGATGTTTGGAGGAACACTTCCTGGAATCAAATGAATAGCATGATCATGATCACGAATAGGTGGGAGTCCTTGGGGAGTTTCAAACACCTTGGAATGATTGTCCAAGACTTGTTGGAGATCTGCAGAAATAGATGATTTTGATGTCGGAACTTCTAGTGAGCATAATTGTGCAATTACGCCTCGTTGTTCTTTCTTTAGAAGCTTTGTCATGACATTAGAGCTTATTATCCTTCCCGGCTTCCCTTCAATACCCCGTAATTCGACTTCCTTTCCTTCTGAAATAAATTTCAAGAAAATTTCTTGAAAATTAAAAGCTACCGTCCCCAAAGATTGTAACCATTGTACTCCTAGTACAACATCAACACCTCCCATAGGAATGGAAAGCATTGGACTAGTCAATACATATTCCCCCATGGTTAGTTTGATATTATGGCATTTTCCAGAGAAATTTATAGTTCCTCCATTTGCAACCATCACTTGACATTCTGGTGCTGGGTATAGGAAACAATTTAATTCCTTGGCTACCTTACAATGAATAAAATTATGGGTGCTACCTGAATCAATCAATACTATTACCTTTTTCTTCTTGATTTGTCCTTCTATCTTGAGAGTTTGAGGAGTGGTAATTCCTGCCAATGAATTACACGATATGGTCAGATTCATTTCTTCCTCTTCTAGGGCTGGTTCCTGGTGTATATCCTCTTCTTGTTCATTTTCTTCTTCCTCTTCACAATCTATGTAAAATAATTTCTTCTCAGCACACTTATGACCTTTATTGTATTTTCTATCACAACTGTAGCAAAGCCCTTTTTCTCTTTTTTCTTCCAATTGTTGTGGTGTCAACCTTGTAGTTTGTGGAAATCTAGGAGTAGCAACACTTCCCTCTTTATAGAAGTGAGTGGTAGGCTTCCTTGTCACCATAATTTTACATTCAATTTTTCTTGCCAACCCGAATGCCTTCTCCAATGAATCAGGTTCCAAAATGCGAACTTCATGTTGGATGTTATCCTTTAAAGTACCTATGAAGAGATCAATCCTGTGTTCCTCTGGAATATCAGTTACCCTTATATTCAATTTTTGGAAGTCCTCAATGTGCTCCCCCACTTAACATGTTTTTTTGAGATTTATCAATTGGCTAGAGAAAGTGTTGCTCTTTGTATCCTCACAATATGATATCATTTCCTTCGTAAAAATTGACCAAGTGACAATATTTTTACGGGAGAAAATCCATCGATACCATACAAATGTATTTCGTTCTAAATGGAAAGTTGCAATGCACACCTTTTGTGTGTTTTGTACATTATTGAGATCAAAATATTGCTCCATCTGTAGTATCCATGTTAAAGGATCCTTCCATCAAACTTCCTCATATCCATTTTTGGAATATGGTGGTTCTTCCCTCCAACATTAGAGTTTATGAAATCATGATTAACATTTATTTTGTTCTCATCATGAGTTTCGTCTACTATCTCTTCACCATTAGGAAACATTTCTCGTATCAACTTTGTAAAACCTTCCATGTCCGTTTAGATCATTCTTCATGTTTTCCATCTTAGCTTCCATGTCATCCATCTTAGATTCCATGCCAGCTTCCATGCCATCCATCTTAGCTTCCATGCCATTCTTCAAACCATCCATCTTAGATTCCACACCTTTCTTCAAACCATCCATTTTAGTTTCCATGCCTTTATTCAAAACTTCCATGTCATTTTTTGTTTCTCTTTGCGAGAGCGAAATTTGTTGCACTTTCTCTTGTAATTTTGATATGTCATGTTGCCATTCTTCATCTTCATGAGTCATAGTAGAGCCTTATAAAGGCTTAATGGGTGTTGAATTATTTTTATGGGAAATTTTAGAATCCAATATTGATATCTATTCTACAATATTCCCTTGGAATCAATTCAACTTGATTTTTCAAACAAGACTTCTGTAATTCGGAAAAAAAAATACACACCTTTTACTTGCTTTTGAGGAGCTCGATATTGAAATTGACTTATCTCTATACTTGTAGATCCTCAATATCTGAAATTTGGCCCTGTATTAGTCCCCTGAAGCTTCTTTCAAATTCCACAGGTCTGACTTGATTTGGATTCTTCAAGGAAAAGTTATGTCTAATCTCCCACAATGACCTAATTATGGACTCATTCAGTAGAGCGAACTTGTACGAATTTCCACGTGTCACTGTTTACTCCTTTGGCTCTGAAATTTATAGACAGGAAACTACAGTCCATGTGCTTCCAGTCACTTTTTACAGAATTATAATTTGATGCTCAGAGAGAGAGAGTTATGAATATTTTCCCACGATAGCCTCTTTGAGATGAAAATCAGGAGCCTGAAAAATATCTAACTTCAACAAATCATATCTCCTAAAATATTTTGAACCAAGCTCTAAATTTTTTTGACAATGTTCCTCCAGATTTCTGCTTCGCGCTCTAAAAATTTCAACTTCTAAACCTTAATATAAAAAACGTTATAGTGAAAATTTTGCGATGACCTTCTTAAGTGAAATTCAAGAGCCTGCAAAAATCCCTAACTGACACAGATCATATCTCTGAAAATATTGCGATCCAAGATTTGAAATTTTGTGACAATGTTCCTCAGGATTTTATCATCACACTCTAAACATTTCAACTTCTGAACCTTCATAGAAAAAAATTTATAGCGAATATGCCACGATGACCTGTTTGGAGCAGCGAAACCCTATAATCCAAACCTCTGATACCAAATGTTCTGAAACCAGCTCGAAAAATAGAAGAAAAGAGATATCAATGCCTTGGAAATAAGCCACTTCTAGGGGGCAACCTCCAATACATTATATTAAAGAACAATTCTTGGATGATACAAATTACAAAACCTCCTTTCTATATATAGGAGTCCGTGGGGCCACAATGTAATCCTAGTTGACCTAACAATAATAATTTAAGGGCACAATAATAAAAATATGGGGGTTATAGGGGTACAATAATAACAATAAGGGGGTTACACTAACAACAATAAGGGACTATACTAGTAATATAGGGACCTAACACCATGTGAAATACAACAAGGCTAAAACTAGACAGTTGCTCATGATCCTCTTGAGCCATGCAAATAACTCCTCTAGAAGATGTGTCCACTCAAAGGCTCCCCTCTTTGTTTGATCTATAAGGGGTTCTTCCAGCTGTGAAAATCCCCTTAAAAATCTTCGGTAATAGGTGAAAATAGCCAAAAATCCCCTCAACTTTGTCAGATTCCTAGGTGTGGGCCAATCCAGTATCGTCTGAATCTTCTCCTGGTGTACCTTCACTCCATCTTCCCTGATCACATGCCTAAGGTACAACATGTATGTCAGTCCAAAATCACATTAGGACATATTCACATACAATTTTTTCTCCTGCAATATGCATAGCACTTCTTCCAAGTGTTGGAGGTGCTCCTCCCATGTCCCACTATAGATGAGTATATCATAAAATAAAACTAAGACAAAGTGTCTCATATTTCCATGGAACATCTGATTCCTACAAGGCTTAAAGGTAGTCAAAGTATTGGTTAGCCCAAAGGGCATCACCAAAACCTCAAAATTACCAAAATGGCAGAAAAAAACAGCCTTTGGAATATCCTGCTCCCTCACGCATATCTGGTGGTACCCATAATGCAAATCTATCTTACAGAAGTATTTAGCTCCTCTAAGTTTGTCCATTAGCTCATCTATGCATGGGATGGGATACTTGTTCTTCAAAGAATTATTATTAAGGGCCCAAAATTCTATCCACATACATAGCGTCCCATCTTTATTCTTCACCAGCACTACAGAAGAAGCAAACAAACTTGATCTAGCCCCGATGTGTCCCAATTGTTGCATAAAAAACTACAAGGATTTGTTGCCCTGTGACCTAGTGTCCGTTAGATCACAAATAAGATAATAATGGTCAATAATACATATTATATTCCAAATCGATTATGATCCACAAGTAGCCATGCAATCATTTAATGTTTTCAGGAAGAAGAAGCTACCTTTCCTCCTCACAGGTCGAGGAAGGATCTTGAGTTAGATGTCGATCTGTTGTGCTCCACACGAGCGATCTATATTATCTACCTGTGATTTCAACACCTACACACAATCACAACCATAAAAACAAAACAAGTGATCTTCCTTGGAATATCCTTAGATGAACGACATCATAAAACAATTTGAAGATCAGAACATACAATCATATACAAGAATGTCGCTTTGATACCTTACTTCCAGCTTCTCCTCTCCATTATTTGGTAGATTTTTCCCAATAGATAAGAGTATTAAGAGCAATCTCTTATAGCATGAGACCTCACGAGCTCTAAATATATTGGCAAGATAGAAATAGGGTGTCAAGATCTCAGCAGTAGCATGGCTCTTTCTAGAACTAAAGTTATGACTCTAAAAATCAGCAAAAATGTGACCAACTCGACCCTTTCAAATGATCCAGCATAAATAGTTTAATTATAGGTATCTAGAGGATGAATGTAGATGATCATAATGACAATAAGTTAAGGAAAATTCTAGTGGATCAGTATTTTCCAACTCGAATCAATGAGTAATCAAGCTCATATCCTAGTAACTTAGTGAATTTGGAAGGTTCCCAGGACCGCTGGCTCCAAACTGATGGAGGAGGGCCTAAGTCATGGGAACAAGAGGCCCTGGTAGTGGCTCAAGCCCCTCGAATATGGGCATAATCCACCTAGCCTACGGGTCAGGGTAAAAATTGAGAAATGAGCTCCTCCTATTAGGAAAAAGTCATCAAGCAGTGACGGCTAGGGGTCAGTGATGTAGGGGTAGAAAAATAGGGTGATAACAGATGCCCCCATAATATATGAGGTCACAATGAGTAGTTGATGACCAAAATGCATTATAAGAAAAATCAAAGGTATTAGTGGCAGTGGGGAAGTAGAGAAAGGACAATGAATTGGGAAACACAGAAGTAGAGGCCTTAGATGTGAAGATAACATCCATGAAGCAGACATACCCATTCTCAGTCATAAGAAAATATTGAACATGGTTGCCCAAAAAACGTTGCAGATCCATGATATAAATGACTAGGACATGGCCATGATAGAAATACACAGTGGATCCATGTGACTCAATGAAAATAACATAGACACTAAAAAAAATCGTGGATCTATGTCATATTATACATCAGTGGGACTATGGACACATGGCAGATAGAGGAGTGTCCCAAATAGCCCTCAAAGTACGTAAAAGATAAATAACTCCAATACATCCTAGTAAGGGTGGAATATAAGAGTGAGATGTCCCTATCCCAAGGTCTTCAACATAACCTTGATGGTACAAATTTACACATGTGAATAGACGATTTTAAGTTGAGCAATGGTAGGTACCACCTGATTACTAGTAAATGAGGTAAACCAGTAACAGGAGCGAGGAAATCCGCCAATGAGGAAAATGGACCCCAAGTGATCAGGAGCTCAGTTTTATGCTCAAACATCTAATTCTCATAATGGCTTGAAACCTAAATGACTGTGTAGTTGTTGTTGTCCTAAACCTAGCGCACTTCGTTTCATGCAAAATGGACTATGTATGCTCCCAGAAATGAGTTTTGTTCACTTTTCTAAACATGAAAAATTTGAAAAAAAAAGGATAGAAAGGTTCCCCACTCAGAAGTCCATACTCCTGACATGGCATGCTGACTGGGTTGGCTCAAAATTTTTCATTTTCCTCTGGCTAGTATGGAATTTCCAAGTGGCAGCATTAGATTGGTTGAAATTTTTGGTGATTTGTAATTGTGTTATTGGTTGAGGTTCGAGCTAATGGATAGAGGACATGTGGTGTGGCCTAGGTCCGCCACATGCGCCCTCAACTATGGAGAAAAAATTGTATTATTGTACTTAAGAACGAGTTCAACCCTATGACCTCCCGCACAGCACACATGTCAACTATCACCACGCCATACGTTGGTTTTTAACCTTCATAGGTTGCCACATTATTTTATTGTTTGTAATGTTCACTGATGGGGGGAGAGGGCGGAAACCCCCAATACACGTTACCATAGCACAGAATGTCACTGACGGAGAACCAGTGGGTCCAAACGCTAAGTGTGGAGTTAACACACAAATCTGGGTTTAATTAACCCCTAAACCTGTCGTTAAATTGTGCTAATCCATATTTAACCATAAGCGTGGTTTAAGCAATAACTGTGCTTAATTAGTACTAACTACACTTAATTACATTAACTAGGATTATTTTGGCAGTCTGCCAAATGCGGAGGAACTGTCATTTTAGCTCCAGCTAACCAGATTTAGCTCTAGATAGCTAAATGTAGGCCATAAATTGTGGAAAAACTGGAGATGGTCATAAATTTTGGATTTTTCAAACAAATTGGCTGCCAAAAGAGGCTAAGGTAACATATTTGGGCATTATGGAATCAATGGAACAGGTATAAAGAGTCATTGAGAACATCTACATAGTATTTTTGCAGTTTTAAGACCAAGGATATATGGATCAATCAAGTTTTGGAGCATAACGTTTTGAGCTCTTATCCAAATTAAGCTTAGAAAGAGGCTACACAGAGGTTTTTGGATGCTATGAATCCAATTTTGACTTAATTTTTTTTGTTTTGAGCACATATAGATGGCATTTTTCAGATTTGAGGCTAAGAGGTGTATTGGTCAAGCAGGGTTTAGTTGTAGTTCTTGAGGGTTTTCAATGTGAAGAAGACCTTGTAGGGGTCTTCCTCACCTTCAAAATTCATATGCAGCATTTTTTAACTAGAAGAGTTCAATTCAAGTTTAACTTCTTTCATTATGTGCTTCAATGTGGAATTGAATGATGCACATGATGTGTCTGACTCAGTTCAGTGGAAGTATGTCATATTTGTAGGAGATGTTTTGAGTTGTTGTTGTTGTGAGAGTTCTCTATAGGAGGAAATTACCTTGTAGGGGTAATATCCACCTTTTATTTGCAGCAAACATTTAATGTACTTATTTAATACTGAATTTATATGAGTGGTCTGGTCATGTTGATAGGCACAGAGATGTAGCCCAGGAGGGGTACAGTTCGTCAACAAAACCTTGTCTTGCTCTTCTTTATGCCTACATGGGTAATGTCAGTTATGTTCATTAAGATCAGTTGCACATAAGGAATAATTCATGTTGAAGAGACATTAAACAAACATTTTTTTTAAGATGCAATTTCATGCATTGCAAAGTGTCGACACGGTCCTAAGTTAAGTTATGTGATTCTAAGGAAGAGGAAAGAGAACACCTCCTCCAAATACAAATTAGTTGGTATCATAGCTACAGTTGATCAAGTTGCAAGATGGGTAGCAAAGAGAGTCTCCAAGAGATGGAGGAGTGAAATTTGGCTCTTCGAATGGAGAACATAGAGTTGAGAACTTAGAAGGATGTTGGATATTGTTGAAGAGGAGAAGAGGCACATGTGCTTTCTATTGCAGGAAGTGCTTGATGAGAAAGTAGCAGAAAGTTCAACTCTTGCACCAATAAGAGAAACATCCAAGATGAGGTCAGTATGTGGTCATGGTTCAAATAGTATATTTGGACAATATGTATAAAATTATGCATGCCAAATTAGCAAGAATCTTCAAGAAGCACGCCATATGCCAGAGGATAAAAGTGGGTGGCTAGAGTCATCTACAAGTTGGCCGTCATCATCATCCTCAAAGGCTGAGAAGATGAATGGAAAATCTAAGGAGGTCATTATACTTTCCAGTACCAATCCTTCCATATATGTGCATAAAAATACTTTTGCAGCATTCGAGCAACATACCAAAGGCATAGGTATGGAGTTTATCTCCAAGATGGGCTATGAAGGTGGAGGCCTAGGAAAAAATCGTAAAGGCATTAGCAATCCAATCTTGGTAGAAGAAAGACCAAATATATGGGATTTGGATATGGTTACCAAGAGTATGGATAGTTGTCAAAATGGCCTAAAGCGCATCAAATTTTTGAGCAAGAGATGTCACCTCCTTCTGACAACCATCGCGACTGTAACTCCAAGGACCGGTATAACTCTCAAGATCGTTTTTCAAGGCATGTTGATTTTGATTACTTATGGAATTTTTACCCTTGTACATCTGTGATTATTTTGACCATTGAATGGTTGTGTTTGAGAAACACATGATAATGGTTAAATGAATGAACCAAATTTTTGGCATCAAACATAAAAACTTTCTTTCGCATGAGAGAACTTCTATGTCTACAAACAAGAAGAAATTTTTTTGTGCTCATTGCAAAGTGCATGGACATGACACTGAAGGATGTTGGAAGTTACATCTGAAGCTTCATTTAGAGAATGGTAAAGAGCATGTTCAAATTCCACTCATCACTATTTTTTATTCCTTCAACAATGATAAGAATGTTGGCTCGACTCGTGACATGACAACAGGTCTTCACGAGGATGATAAGTGAAGTGCCTTGATTGGGGCTTGAAGGGCACCAACTGAAAATTTTGTAAGTTGGATTGAGTTTTGTGGGTATTTTGAGTTCTAGCCTATTTATATCAACTAGGGAAGTAAACTTTTGGAGTCCAAAAGTTCCTAGTAGGGAGGAATGATCAGGAGCTCAAATTTATGCTCAAAAATCAAATTTCTCATAACGGCTCTAAATCTGAATGGCCACGTAGTGCTCATCATCATTAATATAGTAATCATTTTTTCATGTAAAATGGACTCTATATGCTCCCATAAATGAGTTTTGTTCACTTTGTTAAACAAACAAAATTTGAAAAGAAATTAAAAAAGACACAGGTTGCCCAATCAGCAGTCCGTATTGCTGTTGGGAAAAATACTAAGAGGGGGGGTGAATCAGTATTTTAGGCTGAACAATTTTTCTTTCCTTTTCTTTCAAAACAACCATATGTTACAGTACTGCATCCAACGTGTATGTCCAGATATCTTATTATGCTTTTACTTAGAGAAATGCATCAGATAAGCATTAAGCATGAACAGAAATAATAGAACAAACCATTAACCATGAACAACACATATGGACACCAGGATTTAAGGTGGAAACCCAATTCGGGAGAAAACCACCGCTGCTGTAATCTTAGTCTTCAATATTTTATTATAGAGAAAACCATTTACAATTTATGCTGGTGCAGACTCATACCAGCACGCAGGCACCCACCTGTAGAAAGGCTACAACCTTCTCTCGTTTACCAGCCTCTCCTGGAAGGGAGCTACAACCCCCTAACTGAAAGCTTCGACCTTCAGCACCACTGTGGACCTCGTTTCATCAATTTTTAGATTGGATCACACAGCCACAACTCCAGACTTTAGAAAATGTATGCATTCGACATCCCGTTTGACTTTCTGGATAAAAATTCTTCAACAGACATACATTAGCTCTTCATTGATTCTTCTATTTAGTGAATCCCAGATTCATTCTTTCGATGGGTGCTACATGGACTCATAATTATCAGTTAAGCACGTCGTCTGTCCATGCAGATATTCCTTAGAAGAATTCGCTCTTTTTCCGCGCTAGGCTCTCTCACCACTGTCACTTTCGAATAATGATCTTTGCCCTTTATATAGTTCTCGCCTTTCTCAATACCATGAGTCTAAGACTACTCAACCGCTAATGGTATTCCTTTTTCAATATTCCCTTTAGTTTATCCCCGAGGCTCTTCAAATTATTTTTAATTTATTTCATTTAAACGAGGAAATTCAAATTATCTATGTGCGCCAAGCCTTTAACCCAACGTTTAACCCTTCGGATTTTATAAACAATATCCCATGAATTTCCATATGCAAGTGTCTTGTTGATGTGGTGAGTTTCGCAAGCGGAACAGCCATACATCTCAATCGCTTTGTATTAATAATTGTGCCAAACCAATTTGAAACCCCAATCTTCGATTCCGGGCCCACATTGCAACTTACAACCGGCGAAAATACCATATGGCGGAAATGCGAAATTTCGATCGTGTGATGTTGCGATCGCGTGATGGCGCGATGATCGCATATCGCAAACAACAGAACTTGCGATGGTGGAGGGCGATGATTATAATATGCGCTTTTGCGCTGATCGCACATCGCAAATGGGAATTTTGCGATGGGAAATTTCTGAATCTGTAAACTTGTGCTCTTGCGATTTGCGCTCAAGTGGTAGGGACCACTTGTCCTGCCACATTCAAAGATTTAAAGTCTTTCCGCTATTTAAACATACTTTCATAAATTTCCTTCATACTTGGTTGTTGAAGGCTTCAATTCCCGAATTGACTGTCTTGAATAGAATAACTTCGTTCCACTGTAAAGACGGCTCTGCACAAACACCATAATCAACTTTCCTCTGCAATTTGTGGCTGCGGCCCATGATAATTAATTCATCCTTACATTTCTCCCATCCTTCTTGAATGCGTGTTGATGTTCACCAAAATTCTGCTGCGCCTTTGTACTCTTCCCATTCTGTCGTCCTCTATTCTTAAATCCTTTGCCATCAATGACAATATTTCCAACAATCTCCCCCTTTGGCATTGATGGCAATACTCTTCCTTTATTTGTAATACTCTTCCTCTATTCATCTTGGAGAAGCCCTTCTTTGTGTGTCCTCCCCCTTTGACATCAATGGCAAAGGGTTGATCAAGATCTTTTGTACTACCATTCTCCCCCTGAGATCATGCTGCATTATTGAACATAGTATTAACAGATTGCATCCTTTCCATGTGACAACTGCTCCCCCTTAACCTGTGCATTCTGAACATCTTCAACAGGAGCGTACCCCATTGAATCTTCTGAATTTTAAGCAGATCTGGTCCTCTGCATAGCAGAGACTACTCCCAGCTTTTCTCTGAGATATTCGAACGCTTCCCTGGGTAAAGGTTTGGTAAATATATCAGCAACTTGTTCTTTGGAGGGAACATACTCCAACTTCACCTTTTGTTCAAGCACTTGTTCACGTAAGAAGTGATATTTGATAGGAATATGCTTGGTCTTGGAATGCATAACAGGATTCTTTGAGATACTGATGGCACTTGTGTTATCACACATAATGGATATAGGAGATGTGCATTTGATTTGAAAGTCTTGTAGTGTTTGCATCATCCAAAGAAGTTGAGTGCAACATGATGCGGTAGCCACATATTCTGCTTCTCCTGTAGATAAGGCAATAGAGCTTTGCTTCTTACTGAACCAAGATACTAACCAGGGCCCCATAAAGAATGCACCACCACTAGTGCTTTTTCGATCATCAACACTTCCAGCCCAATCTGCATCAGTGTATGCATGAAGAGCGAGATCAACATTCTTTGGATACTATAGTCCAAAGTCTTGAGTTCCCTGTAGATATTTGAATATTCTTTTCACAGCCTGAAGATGAGATTCTTTTGGATTGGCTTGAAATCGTCCAACAATCCCAACTGCATGCATGATGTCTGGTCTTGTCCCAGTGAGATAAAGTAGACTTCCTATCATAGATCTATATTCTGGTTGATTTACAGTGGGGGAATCATCATTAGAACTGAGATTGCATCCGGTTATCATTGGTGTACTTACAGGTTTGCAATCTTCCATGCCATACTTTTTCAGGATTTTCTTGAGATACTTTGCTTGTGATAAGAATATACCATCTGTTGCTTGTTGCACTTGCAGGCCAAGAAAAAATGTTAGTTCCCCGAGCAAAGACATTTCAAATTCTTGCTGCATATTAGAAGCAAATTTCTGACTCATAGACTCTTTATTACTTCCAAAAATGATATCATCAACATATACAACCACAATCAACAGTTTTCCATTTTTAGTTTTTGTGTACAAGTTGCTATCAGCAGACCCCTTTGAAAATCCTTGTTGATGAAGATATTTGTCAAGACGATAATACCATGCCCTTGGAGCTTGTTTGAGACCATATAGAGCCTTTTTAAGTTTACACACAAGTTTTTCATCATTTCCAAAAATGAATCCTTCTGGTTGTTCTATATAAACTTCTTCTTCTAAATCACCATTGAGAAAAGCAGATTTAACATCCATTTGATAAAATTTGATTTGTTGGAAGCTTGAAAACGCAAGAAACATTCTTATGGCTTCAAGTCTGGCTACAAGAGCAAAGGTTTCTTCAAAGTCTATACCTTCTTGTTGATCATACCCTTTGCACACAAGTCTAGCTTTATTTCTTATAATATCCCCATTCTCATTTAACTTGTTTTTGAATATCCATTTAGTTCCAATGACATTTTTGTCATGAGGCCTTGGTACTAACTCCCAAGTGTGATTTTTTTCAATTTGGTCAAGCTCTTCATTCATGGCTTGAATTCAACATTCATCTTTGCTTGCTTGACTGACATTGTGAGGTTCAACCGTGGACAGAAATGCCAGATTGCTAGAAGATTCCACAAGAGTCCTTCTTGTTTGTACTCCTGATTCCTTTTCTCCCAAAATTTGAGATTTTGGATGATTCTTTTGTACATATCTAGATGGAGCCTTTTCAGATAGCTATTCTTCAGGTTCTTCACTGGGTGTACTGTTTGTATCATTACTGTTTGATGTAGGAGGATATGTGTCTTCATCATCTTCATCTGTTGTTTGCTTTTCTTCTTTTGGGGCTGCAGTAGACTCATCAACAACAACATCAATACATTCAACAATCTTTCGAAGTATTTTATTGTAACATTTATATGCCTTACTCCTAGAGGAGTAACCAAGAAATATTCCCTCATCAGCTCTGGGTTCAAACTTTCCAAGTTTTTCATCATTATTTTTGATAAAGCATTTTCTCCCAAAAATTCTAAAATGCTTTATAGTGGGAGTATTACCATACCAGAGTTCATATGGAGTTTTATCACTATTTACACGAACATGTGCTTTGTTGAGAATGTTTGCTGCGGTATGTGCTGCTTCTCCCCAAAATGTGTCAAGTGTTCCAGAATCATCAAGCATAGCTCTAGCCATTTGTTGAATTGTTATGTTCATTCTCTCTGCAACACCATTCTGTTGTGGAGTGTTGGCTACAGAGAAATGTCTTTTTATGCCGTGTTGTTCACAGAATTCAAGAAATTCTTTGGATGTATATTCTCCTCCTCGATCAGATCTAAGACACTTGACTTTTAATTCTAATTCATTCTCCACTAGTGCTTTGAAAATCTGAAATTTCTCAAATGCTTCATCTTTGTGTTTAAACAGCCCAATCCAACACATTCTAGAGAAATCATCAATGAATAAGATATAGTATTCTTCACCACGGGGTGACTTTTTCCTCATAGGTCCACATATATCAGTATGAATAAGTTCAAGAGGCTTACTTGATGATCCTTCCTTGGCATTAAATTGTACCCTGGTTTGCTTACCAAATTGGCAAGATTTGCATATGATATTTTCAGGTAGAGTAATATTGGGAAGATCACGAACAACTTTAAGTCTACTTGATTTGTTGATTTGAGAGAAGCTCAGATGCCCCAACCTTCTATGCCATAGCCAATTTTCTGAAGATTTACTCAAATAACATTGTTCTTGGGGGTTCTTCAATATATACAGGTTGTTTGGAGTTCTTTTTCCTTTTATAATTGCTTTACCTGTATCAAGATCACGTACCACACATTCTTTTGAACTAAAGACAACTTTAGTTCCTTGATCACACATTTGACTTACACTTAACAAGTTATGCTTTAATCCATCCACATACATGACTTCATTAGCTTTCACCTTATCCTTTAGGAAGACAGACCCTTTTCCTTTAATTACCGCAGGAGTATCATTTCCAAATGTAACATTCTTCTCCTTTTCTAGAGCACTATATGCAAGAAGTTTGTCTTTATCACCTGTCATGTGTCTTGAGCATCCACTATAAATGTACCATTGGTTCTCTTCATCTTCTGAAAATAACGCTATGCCACAATTTTCAACCTGTAACTCCTTCTTTTTCCATACTTTGGATCTTGAAGAAACATGTTCTTTTCGCTGAACTTTGCTCCTGAATTCAGATTCTTCATGGCCAAAGTTATTGCAATAAGTGCATTCAACTTCATTTTGAAGAGGAGAAAAGTTGTTATAAGTATTCTTCTTTGCTTCAATATCAGTCCTTTTCTTTCTTGCTTCTCTTGTCATAATAGTTTTATATGCTACACATTGACTAGCTTTATGACCAAAATTGTGACATGAGAAACATTGTCCATTGAAGAAGAAATTTCTGCGATCATAAGATATTCTAAATGAATTCATCTGTTGATTAGTGTTTCTTTGAAAGACATTTCTGTTAGTGTTTCTTGAATTGAAATGATTATTCTTTACCTGTAAATATTCTTTATTCCCTTGCTGAGTGGCAGCATGTTGTAAACCAGCTGTAACTGCTTTTAGATAATTTGGTGCTGATGCCTGAGAAGACTCTCCAATATATCCAAGACCTGTCTTTATAAGAGGAGAATGTTGTACCTTGATAATCTCATCTAAGGTTTCAGACCCTTTAGCAAATCTAAGATTCAGAGTCTTTACTTTCCCAAGTTCTTTTCTTAGATCTACTACTTCACTTTCTAATTTCTCATTGTGTTTCTCTTTATCTTCAAGCTGATTTTTCAGAGTTTCTATGATTATTTTGCTCTCTTCTAAGCAAATTTTGAGTTTATTGTTTTCATTAAGAAAATCACTGTCTTCTAGAGCGTCCACAAAAGTATCCTCTTCTTCTCGAGATTCATTTTCAAATTCTATGAGAAGTCTCAGATCTTGTTCACCTTCTTCCTCACTATCAGATAACCCATCACTATCTTCATGAGTATAGTAACTCCTTTTAGAGCTAAAATGATTCTTAATCCTTCTTGCTACTTCCTTCCCCTTTTTATGTGTTTCTTTATAAGGACACTTAGCAGCGTAATGACCAACTCTTCCACAATCAAAACATTTGAAAGGAAGATTACCTCTGAATCGTCCTGTGCCAAGTTGAAGTTTCTTTACAAAGTTTATCTCATCTTCTTCTGAGATATATCCTGATCCTTCTGTTATTTGTACTTCCTTTCCTTTTGTAGAAGTTCTAAAGACTACTTCTTTGACTTCATATGGTCCTCCTCTTCTCATTTCATATGCAGTTAGTATGCCATGAAGTTGTACCATAGTAAGATTTTGAAGATCCTGCTTTTCTTCAAGAGCAGAAACTTTTGACTCAAATTTCGTTGTTAGAGATCTTAAAATTTTCTCAACCAAAGTGGACTCAGTAATTGTTTCTCCCAGATTTCTCATGCGATTTACAATATCATCCAGACGTAGAAAGAAATTTGCAATGCTTTCTTCATTAAGCATTTTAAGATTCTCATATTGAATTCTGAGAGTTTGAAGTTTAGCACTTTTTACCTTTGCATCACCTTCATAGCTCAGAATTATTTTGTCCCATATTGCCTTTGTTGTATTCAGCTACATGACTTTGACAAATTCTGATTCAGTTAGACTTCCTAATAAAGAATTGACCGCCTTTGCATTTGTTTCATAATTCTTTCTTTCCGTTGGATCCATTGGTGCTGCAGCTGGATATTGATATCCTTGTTCAACAATCGCCCATACCTCTGCTCCCAGAGACTGAAGATAGGATCTCATCCTTGTTTTCCAGAAAATTAAATTGTTTCCATTAAATAGTGGAGGTATGATAGATGCTATTCCATCTTGATTGCTCATCTTGCTTGATCTTCCTTCTAGCAGCTAGGCTTTTTCAGAAGAACCTCCCTCTGATACCAATTGTTGGGAAAAATACTGAGAGGGGGGGTGAATCAGTATTTTAGGCTGAACAATTTTTCTTTCCTTTTCTTTCAAAACAACCATATGTTACAGTACTGCATCCAACGTGTATGTCCAGATATCTTATTATGCTTTTACTTAGAGAAATGCATCAGATAAGCATTAAGCATGAACAAAAACAATAGAACAAACCATTAACCATGAACAACACATATGGACACCAGGATTTAAGGTGGAAACCCAATTCGGGAGAAAACCACCACTGCTATAATCTTAGTCTTCAATATTTTATTATAGAGAAAACCTTTTACAATTTATGCTGGTGCAGACTCATTCCAGCACGCAGGCACCCACCTGCAGAAGGCTACAACCTTCTCTCGTTTACCAGCCTCTCCTGGAAGGGAGCTACAACCCCTTGACTGAAAGCTTCGACCTTCAGCACCACTGTGGACCTCGTTTCATCAATTTTCAGACTGGATCACATAGCCGCAACCCCAGTCTTTAGAAAATGTATGCATTCGACATCCTGTTTTACTTTCTGGATAAAAATTCTTCAACAGACATGCGTTAGCTCTTCATTGATTCTTCTATTCAATGAATCCCAGATTCATTCTTTCGATGGGTGCTACATGGACTCAGAATTATCAGTTAAGCATGTCGTTTGTCCATACAGATACTCCTTAGAAGAATTTTCTCTTTTTCATGCTAGGCTCTCACACATATCACTTTCGAATAATGATCTTTGCCCTTTATATAGTTCTCGCCTTTCTCAATACCATGAGTCTAAGACCACTCAACCGCTAATGGTATTCCTTTGTCAATATTCCCTTTTGTTTATCCCCGGGGCTCTTCAAATTCTTTTTAATTTATTTCATTTAAACGAGGAAATTCAAATTATCTATGTGCGCCAAGCCTTTAACCCAACGTTTAACCCTTCAGATTTTATAAACAATATCCAATGCATTTCCATATGCAAGTGTCTTGTTGATGTGGTGAGTTCCGCAAGCGGAACAGCCATACATCTCAATCGCTTTGTATTAATAATTGTGCCAAACTAATTTGAAACCCCAATCTTCGATTCCGGGCCCACATTGCAACTTACAACCGGCGGAAATAACATATGGCAGAAATGCGATATTGTGATCGTGTGATGTTGCGATCGCGCGATGGCGCGATGATCGCATATCGCAAACAACAGAACTTGCGATGGCGGAGGGCGATGATTATAATATGCGCTTTTGCGATTTTGCGCTGATCGCACATCGCAAATGGGAATTTTGCGATGGGCAATTTCTGAATCTGTAAACTTGCGCTCTTGCGATTTGCGCTCAAGTGGTAGGGACCACTTGTCCTGCCACATTCAAAGATTTAAAGTCTTTCCGCTGTTTAATCATACTTTCATAAATTTTCTTCATGCTTGGTTGTTGAAGGCTTAAATCCTGAATTTACTGTCTTGAATAACTCTTCTCCTCTGTAAATTAGATTTACGGGAATAACTTCTTTCCACTGTAAAGATGAATCTACTCAACACCATAAACAACTCTCCTCTGCAATTTGTGGCTGCGGCCCATGACAATTAATTCATCCTTACATTTCTCCCATCCTTCTTGAATGTGTGTTGATGTTCACCAAAATTCTGCTGCGCCTTTGTACTCTTCCCATTCTGTCTCTGCTCCTTCTGTTCGTCCTCTTTTCTTTTCTACTGACCTTTGCCATCAATGAAAATATTTCCAACAATTGCTGACGTGGCATGCTAACTAGAATTGATTGAAATTTTTCATTTTAATCTGGCTAGTATTGGAATTCCAAGTGGCAGCATCAGATTGGTTGAATTTTTTGGTGATTTGGCATCTTGTTATTGGTTGAGGTTCGGGCCAAAGGGGCAGGACACGTGGTGCAGCCTAGGGCCGCCATGTGACCTCTCTCGCAACATGCATATCAACTACTGCCACACCATACATTGGTTCTTAACCTTAATACGTTGCCACATTATTTTATTGTTTGTAATGATCGTTGACGGGGGGAGAGGGGCCCAGCCCACAATACACGTGACCACAATGTAGAACCCTGGTGGAGAACCGATGAAGGCAAACGCTAAGTTCGGAGTTAACACACTAATACGGGTTTAATTAATCCATAAACCCATCATTAAATTGCACTAAACCATATTTAAGCATAAGCACAGTTTAAGCCCTAACTATGCTTAATTGGTGCTAAATGCACTTAATTAAATCAATGAGGACTAGTTTGGTGGTCCGCCAAATCCAGTGAAACTACCATTTTAGCTCAAGCTAACTAGATTTAGCTCTAGTTATCTAATTTTAGGCCATAAATTATGGAAAAACTAGAGGTGATCATGAATTTTGGAGGTTTCAACCAAATTGGATGCAGAAAGAGGCTAAGGTCCCATTTTTGGGAATTATGGACTCAATAGAATAGGTATCAGGAGCCATTGAAAACATCTACATAGTATTTTTGCAAGTTGAAGACCAAGGATGTATGGATAAATCATGGTTTGGAGCATAAATTTTTGAGCTTTTATCCAAATTGAGCTCAGAAAGAGGCTGCATAGAGTATCGTTCATGCTATGAATCCACTGGTGAATTTTTTTTTTTTTTTTGAGCACATCTAGATGGAATTTTTTCTGGTTTTAGGCTAAGATGTGTATGGATCAAGCAAGGTTTAGTTGCAGTTCCTGAGGGTATTCAACACAAAGAATACCTTGTAGGGGTTTTCCTCACGTTCAAAATTCATATGTAGCAGTCGTAACCAACAAAGTTCAATTCAGGTTTAACTTCTTTCATTATGAATTTTTCATTATGTGCTTCAATGTGGAATTAAAGGATGCATATGATGTGTCTAAATTAGTTCAGTGGAAGTATGTCATCTTTGTAGGATATGTTTTTATTTTTCATTGTTGTGTGAGATCTATGTAGGAGGAGATTACCTTGTAGGGGTAATAGCCAAATTTTATTTGTAGAAAAGTTTTAATTTACTTCATTAATACTGAGTTTATATGAGTGGTCTAGTCATGTTGACAGACCCGGAGATGTAACTGAGGAGGGATGAACTCTGTCAACAAAACTTTGTCTTTCTCTTCTTTATGCCTACATGGGCTATGTGTCTTAGGTTCATTAATTTTAGTTGCACATAAGGAATAATTCATGTTGAAGAGACATTAAATGAACATGTTGTTTTTGAAGACCCAATTTCATGCATTGCACAATGTTGACACAGTCCTAAGTTTAGTTATGTGATTCTGAGGAAGAGGAAAGAGGACATCTCCTCCAAATACAGATCACCAATCTACCTAGTACATTCCACTAACTATGAATAAAGGAGTTGAAATACAGATCACCAAGCTACCTAGTACATTCCACTAACTGTGAATAAAGGAGTTGACATCGAACACCAGTGAACTCGGCCAATCATGATCCAATGATCTAAACCCATTTTTTATCGTGAGGAAGTTTGTCACTAAGGTCTGTAAACTCCAAGGTACTATCGATTCCTAGATAAAGCTCTTGGATAATGAGATGAAGTCGACAGGAGAAGATTTGTTGAAGGAGGGCCTTAATGTGTCCCCCATCAATCGATAGATAAAAAACAAGGATGATGTGATGTATGGATGAAGTCATGAAGCGATGGAGTACAACTGACACAGGGATGGCCGAATAAAAAAGGTCAAAAATATATTGCAGATGACTGACATAGGCTGAGACTTCCCTTGAACACATAACGACATGACACAAGAGTGATTTGGTAGCATGAATAATGAGCACCATGGGATATCATGCAAGGATGCAGGAGGCATAGAATCACTCTCCATATGACTGGAAGAGTAACCAGGCGGAGGAGTAAAGAGACTCATATGGATGGTACAGCTCCTAGGAAATCTAAAACCCAATTGTAAGATAATGAGACAGACAGGTACTGTGTTCAAGGGAGATGAAAATGATGCTTCCAATGGATGAAAAATGAAAATAGATATTCTCTCCCTTCTCTTTTTATAAGTTCCTTTTTTGTAAATTTGTCCCCCAAACCCGAAAAAGAGATAAAAGTATACAAGGGGGAACCTCCTAGCCACAGTAGAATAGGGTATTCCTTTTTCTTAACTAGTCTATCCCAGTTTGGAAAAGTGTTAAACTTGTATTTAGTATACGACACTTCAGGTACTTTAACGGGCATGAAGTAGACAAGTTCATTTGAAAATATTTTCTAAGTTAAGTAATATTAAAAGAGCTTAAATAAAACTCCTCTTGGAGTAACAAGTGGTATAAAAGGTAGCAACTGGTTCCAGGAATTATGGAACTACTTATGACATAAGGTGGAAATGAGGCTAGCTAATAGGACCACTCATTGCAGTGGTTCCTCCAAACATGGTAAAACACCAAGTGAGTGTGGACGGTAGGCCAAGTACGTGATCATGATGGATGATAAACCAAATCTCAAACTAAATAAGTAGGCTAATAAAAGTGGAAATCACAAGGGGTAAATTGTGGAATCCTCCTCGGGTATGGCCATAAATATGACGAAGAAGAGGACATGAGGCTAAAATTTGAAGTCATGGTGGGTTACAAGGAGGAATTTCAAGGGTGATAAAAAATGACTACATGGACACTGATATGGCAAGAGGGTTCTAAATAGGGTATCCATGATTAAGTAATCTCTACCACCAAGATACGACATGCATACAAGAAGTGGTGAAAGTCACAACTTGACAGGGTCGAACCTAAGGCATAGAATTAGTTCTAATGGTCAAAATGTGAAATAAACGAAAATGACCTACCCTTATATGATAGTTTAAGAGAAATTCACCTAAGTTCCAATGGATGTCCCAATATAAATGCCACCTAGTGCTGTAAAAAACATATAAAAATATTAGACCCATAGTTAAATCACATAATCAAAGAAATAGTCATGGATGAGGGGAAAACAAGACCATATATTTTGGTTTCTCGAATTTTATAATTTTCTTGGATTTTTGGCATAAATAAGGCATGGTAAATACTTGCATTACACACAAAACAAAAAAGGAGATAAATCAACAAAATACTATGTAAAATATGTACAAGCACAACACAATACAATAGGTCATGCTAAAGTGTGCCCAAAACCAGGCATAGGCCAAGGGTTTCTATATGAAAACTTATGGGAAGAAGAGGCAATATGGTTCACCAATGTAAAGCCATTCCAAATGAAGTTGAACTACCCCAATCGGAAAGGTTGACCATGTCAGGGACAGTCTAACATAATAATACTTTCAAAATTATATGGAAGACATAAAGGGGGATAAAGACATAATGGAGGTACAAGATGCTCATCGAAAGGTGGTGAGGAGTTGGAAGATTCATTGCAAAGTTCAGTATTTGAAGCCCAAGACTTGAATCGGTCCATAAGTGGTAGTTCCAAGGAGGTATGAGGAGATTCCCCTTGGTTTGATTCAATATTTAATATGTCAAGATCTACATGTTCCAAATCAGGGATATTAGAGGGACTAGGAGGTGTAACCTCCCTAGCATTATCAACGGATATATCCACAACCTCCAAGCTGACTAACCAGGGTGGTTCGCCTTCAAGGGAGTCACATGGAATAAGTGGAGAGGCAGCCCATGTGGGAAAAATAACTTGATCATATTCCATATTGGTATGGAGTTTATGACCAGCATCAGGAGGTACTGGAAGGATTTCCAGAGAAGAAATCTCTTCTGTAATAAGTGGTAGAGTGTGCTCACTCAGTTGATCATCTTCTATAACACATGGCACCACCCATGGATCAGGAGGTCTATGGGGTCCACAGGTTCTAGAAGATATCATATACATAGGAGAAGTGATAGGATATGAGGGATCATTGGGTGGAGGGACTTGAGGAAAAACCCCCATAAGTGTATAACTTTTGAAAATTCCAGCACCAACACTCCAAAATTGACCAAGATGGTCCCCCACAAGTGGAACATTAGTTCCAGTGGTAGAAAGTTGGGTCGATGGCATGCAATAGGCAAGATGGTAAATGGTGATGATATTTCCTGCATGAGGAAAGTAAAGGACATGAAATATGAATGAGACCACTGCAGTCATGGCATAAAACCAACTACGACCAAGGATAAGGTTATAATCTAAAGGAGCATCGAAAACTTCAACATTGACATGTATCATTTTACCCCCTAACTTAATGGAAAAATGTGGAAGGACCCCCTAATGAATGAAATTGTGACCGTAAAATTCTTGGGGAGTGGTATTAGACGTTGCGAGAGTCAGAGCACTGATAGATTTCCAACAAGATATGGGCATGACATGGGTGGAAGAGCCCTCATATACTAGAGTGCAATGGATATTATTTTGGGAAACACGCACTATAATATTGAAATTGATCTGATGGGCAAGATGAGGAGAAAATGTCTCGCATTAAAAGTGATGACACCAAAGTCATATGGGTCACCTCCACTGTCCGCATACAAAATTAAGGCTTTGTGCCACTGAGGACAACTTTGAAATACCTCCAAAGAATACATGGCACAAGGTACCTGGGCTAGATCTTCGACAATGCTATTGTGTTGAGTGGCCCTGGCAGAAGGTTTGTGTGTCATCTTATGGAGAACACCCTTTGGGGGGTGATAGATTGGTTCGATAGGCCTATCTAGATTGAGAATTTCAATGGAACTAGGTGGATTTGGTGAGTCCTTGGAAGGAGAACTTGACTCAAGGGCATCATAGGACTTAGCCAGTGTTGTCACATTGGAATATTCTTTACACATAAATATGGATGAGTTGTGAGGGGGAGGGGAAGATGACCCCTCATTTCCCCATTGCGGAGGTCTAGGAGTCTCAACAATAATTTTTTGTTGGGGTTGTGTAGGTAATGGTTGAGTTAAAACAAAAGGCTGATGAGAAGATGATGGTGAAAAGAGCCTATGAACTTCATCCATTTGATGACACTCATGAGTAAGGTAATTTCCCTGACAAATTTTACAAGGGAACTTGACTTTCTAACGATGCTCATTGGTGCCCCCTCCCTGTCTCTCCGGGTTGGGTTTAGACACCTTAGCAGTTTGATTTCATTTTTTATTTTTTTTATTGTTCTTTCTCTTTTTATCACTAGCTTGAGAGTCATTCTTTGACTGAGTGGAATTTTCCATGAGAACATCAGTGGGCTTCTCAAGAGGGGGTGCTTTACTAGATCCAGATGCACTTTTTGGGGCTTGAGGTGTAAAAATTTGTTTCCCAAGGTGTCCATCAAGTTGGCTCATGGGATAAAAAACATACCCAATCACGTCATCGGCATGTGGGCCAAGAACAGGCTTAGGTGGGTCAATTGAAGGCTTAGGGGCATTAGGAAAAAATTCATAGAGTGTACCCAAATGTCAATACATGAGATGCATCTGTTGGGCAGCTAAAATAGCTTTCTCCTCAATGACAGCTCGAAACATAGACACATATTTAGCGATTTGAGGTTGGAGTGATCTAATGAACCATTTACAGAGAATCTCATTGAGTAATTTGGTTCTAACTAACCTCTTGCGATAACTCCACTCATGAATGTGATCAGAGATAAGTGTAGCATCATCTTGTTTGAAGCTAGACAAAAGGTCAAAGTCAAGAGCATACTAGGTGGGTAACTGAACTGTGTCTGGAAAGTTTGTGCTAGAGAGGAAAAATCATCACAATATGCGGTATCTAACTTGATGTACCATTTGGCAGCATCCCCAGTTAAATTTCTTTGGAAAAAGCGAAGTTTTACAGAATCATCCACCAACAAATTGGATGAACACTATAAATGGTAAGTGGTGATATGGTTGGATGGATTCTCCCCAGGCTTCCCTTCAAACTTGGAAATATGATATGGTAATTTGGTGGGCATCGGTGGCCACCAGGGATCGTGACAGATGGGGTCATTAGTAAATTTGGAAAGATCCTCTAAATCGAGATAGGATAGAAATGGATTATTAATTTGACTAAATGGGTCATAAGTAGGATAAGCCTTTGACCAACCTTCTAGTCCCCCTATAAAAGGATTTTATGGATGAGCTTGTTGGTGGTGAAAAGGGTTCACCCCGGAAAATGGATGTTGTGGGCGAGTATAACTGATAGATGGATGTTTCGCCCTAAGGTAAAAACCTCCAAAGAGTAATGGAACCCCAAAAGTGTGACTTCTAATGGGATTATACCGAGGGTAAAAATAAGGACCAGACTGCACAGTAGGATCGACATGAGGGGAATGGCCTAGATAAGAAATGTTACTGGTAGTAGGGTTGCCCCCAGGTAAACTATCCACTCTAGTAAAACCACTTGTAGGCGGCGTCCCTCCAAAGAGCGCACTATACCAAGATTGCATCATACTAGATGTTGTGTTTCCCCTAGGCTGACTAGGGAAAACTGGTGATACCCCCCATGGATTCTCGGAAGTAACCATGCCTAACTGAGGAAAATGAATAGTCAGTTGGGAATTTTATCACTTCCCCCAACTTCCAAGGCTGAGAGTGGGATTGAAGGAAGGTAACCAAAAACCAACCTTTACATCAGGTAGCTATCCCTACCAAGACCAAATAGGGCTTTCTCATTTTCACTTTGCATTCAATGAAATGACTAAATATCTAATAATCTTAGGCTAGGTATATAATATCAATAAATAAGGTTTTTTTTTTGTTTTTCTGTGTTGGATAGGAATGACAATAAGGAGACTAGGTCTAGGGTTTTCGGTCAAATTTCAAGGTCAAGTTGCAGATAATATGGATGAGGCCAGGTAGGTAGCTTGAAATCATGCTTAGTTTGTCATTGTGTATAGGATGAAATAATGGAAATTTTGAATGAGCATTGAGGTGAATTCATTCATTTATAATAACATAACATGTAATGTAAATATTTTAGAATAGAGCATGAAAATACATGTTTTCGGCTTATAAGCTAAAAATATAAACACATATAATAATATATATGAAAGAGGATAACATATCATTAAACATGATAAGATAAACATACAGAGAAAGAGCAAATTCTCCAAGACATACCATAGGATTCTTAACACAAATTTTGCAACAATGTCTTTGATTTCATTCCAAAAGGCTCATACAATAGTTCCACTGCAAAAGACAACCATACAACCCAAGAAAATACTAAAGTGGGTCTACTTATATAAAATATGCACAATTACACCTCATAGGGTCAAAATATCATCCACAAAGCATAAAAAATACATGAGATGAGTCAGTTCCTAGAATCTAAGGAGGTTAGAAACAATTCCCCTGAATTCAGATATAGACTAGGAGTGTGTATCCCTCACATTAAATTACATGTTTCTTCATGATAAGGGGTAAAAACCAACTCAGTTACTCCAATTCCAGCTCAAAGGATAGAAAACCTAGAAATTCTGACTTTTTCTAGGCTTCACAAGTGTCCTAAGGAATCTGTTGGGTGTGGAGCCTAATTATCTTATTTATTTTGCATCACAGCATTGGGCCCCTGTACCTTAATGGGGGCGGCAATGCCACCAATAATTAAACAATTCCTGGGGGGTCCCCGAAGCTAAAAACAGATGTAAAATTACCTTGTAAATTATAGTAATTTCTAGTCAATCTGGATCGTTCATTAGGTAGATGATCTGATGGTAGAAGTTATATTTAGTTTAGGGTTTTTTTCCCTAGAAGGAAACTCCTCAACTTTTATGAGGGTATTGTATTGCGGCCGTGGATTGTATTTGTATTCTTTGAGTGAGAAATAGATAGGGAGACTGTGAGAGAGAACATAGTATATTGCAGTGGATATGCTGTAGGTTGTGTCCCTTCATTTTGCTGGATAATAGAAAGGAAGGACTGGTTGTTTGGGGTGGATGTAGCTCAAACTGGGTGAACCATGTATATGTGTGTCTCTCTAATTTTATGTTTTTCTTGTGTTTGTGTTTATGCTTATATATTTTATGTGTTGCATTTCTATGTAATATATAATTTTCTAACAGAATCCTATGAGGATGCGTAACACTTTTTACAGATGCATAACAGACTTTTATAGATGTGTAACACTTTTTTTGCAACTGATTTTGAGGGAATTTTAGGACTAAAAATCCAAAGGTGAAAAATAGGTCAACTAGCATGGTGTGTCTAGTTTCCAGAACATCTTGAATTTTTAAAAATTACCCACGGGAAGGCCTCCAAAATTTTATTCTCCCAAGGTTACTCTATATGCATAACAAACTGTCAAAAATACTGGCAGAAGCATAGAAAACTAATGGTTTTTTCACTTTATCTTACAAAATACAAATTTTCATGCAGCAAGGGTTCCTGATCTATGATGCACTTATCAAAATGCATCCAACCATGTAAGCCATTCATAATTTGTATTCCCTAGTAACAAACGTAACAAGTTGGCACTATGCATCTATCAAGATTGAATTTTCATTTTAGTGCAAAATCACTAAAAATACCAAAATTTCTCAAAAATTCTCCAAATTTGTTTTATGGCACCTTTGGATGATGTGATAAACAACCAATGAAGCTTCAGCTAGAAAATCTAAAATATCCTTCTCCTTTAGCTTCATTTGCGCCTCTTTGAGATTATTTTTCACTTGTTTAAGCCCTATTTGTGAAATCTTGTTCCTCGTACAATAATGATTGGCCATATGCCTCTGAAGATTGTTGTCTATTTTGGAGCTTTTCAAAATATTTTCCAAATGTTCATTTACCCTTCCTAACCATAGTTCTCTATCTTTATTTATCTCCATAGCTATTAACCCATCAAAGGTCAATTGTTCAAGTGGATGAGCTCACTGTCTTTCTAGCTTCAGTGCCCTCTTAAGGAATCTTGTCTTTGGCCCTTTAGGCTTTGTTTCAATATCCATGTCCTACATTTGATCAAAATATATTACTTGCTTCCCTTTACCTTTATCTGTCTCTAGGTTTGCCTTAGGTTTACCTTGTATCAACCGCTTCACCTTCAATTTCCAATTTTCTTGTTGTAGGAAAGTAATTTGAGAATTTTCAATGGATAAAATCTCCCTCAATTCTGCTATTTCCTCAAATTTCTGCCTAATGATCTCCTCAGCTAATTTTAGTTCAACCTATTCTGCAATCTCAACTTCTAAGGGAATATGTTCATCATGTTGGTGCAATGGTGATTCAATATGATGCATGAGTAGTTGCTCCTCTCTTTCTCTTTGCTAAACTATATTGTCAAGTGTAGGTACATTTTTTATGAATTTGGGAGAAAAGAGTTGTCTCTTTCCCCTTTCAAATGTGTGATTGAATTCAACAACCCTAGGAGCCTTTGAAATCTGATTTTGCATGCTGGAAGAGCCAACCTCCATTGGTTGTGTTGATACTGATGGTGATGGTGTGCTATGCATGACAGGAGGACTAGTAGTGGGAACTGCTACTACTTTTTCTATTAAGGTTTCCCAAGTCATTTTGATAGCTGAGAGATGATGTAAAACAATGGGTTTGACTAGAACATGGTGGAAAATACTTGGGTGATGATTTTTGCGTGTCATTTTTGTACTTATTTTCTACATTTGTTTCCCCCATTTTTACATTGTGACATCAACCCTTAGGACTACCTTTTCCTTTTTCCCTTATTTTCTATCTTAAATAGTGTTTTTTTACCTTAATTCATTATATTTTCATTTCATTAATTATTATTATGTATCGTTTCCTTTTTTTTGGCTAACTGGGATGAATGTTGGAAAACGTTCTCTGGTCTTCTGTTGTCCTTCCAGATGTTATTCTTATCATAAAATACCTAGAGCATGAGGCATATAGAACTAGTTGAAAATGTGATGTTATAGTGAGTTGTTACACTAAAATGATGTTACATCACAGTGCTATTACAGACTCATTATTACAAACTATTATTACAGCTATATTGCTGATTGGATATCGTTAACTTTTGGATGCCAACCCATCCTTAGTTGTTGTTACGCTACAGGTGTCGATTTCCATGACAGTTGTAGAAGTCATTACATACTATATTTTAGAATGACATATTTTAGGCAGTTTTGATTGTAATCTATACTATCCCAGCCTTAATTTTTATCAAGGAATTGGTTTTAACTATATGTATCTTATTTTGATCAACATGAGAATCATAAGATTCTCATGACTGATCTGTTCCTTCTTTTTTTTAAATGTAACAATTATATAACTCTCAACCCTTGAGGTCAGGGGGTTATGGGAGAACAGTATTACTTTTGGCCTGTAATTTTGGTAACATTAATACAAAGATATCACATTACTATTGTTACATTCATTGTATAACTTAATTTTCATTTAGTTTCTATCTCTTCCTGCACCTAGTTAGGGAGGAAGGGCCCTCCTCTTTAGTAGGGACTGCAGTGGTTAAAGTAGCTATACTATATTTCTTATTTTCTTTGCGTAATTGTGGAGTGTTTTTTTGTTGTTCTCACTGTAAGTAGATATTTTTCAGTTTCGATATTATCATTATGTTACATAGATGCGATTAGAAATACAAGCTGGTGTAATTTTTGCATGGCGCACTACCTACCGTTTAATTGGGGCATGATTAATTTCTTGTAGATTTTTTTAATTTTGGCACAAGTGTTAAGCTTCAGCAATAGATTCAGGGACGATTCCTCTTTATTTTGATTTTCTTCCGGTTTGATTTATCATCCCAAACAATGCAACTATCATTGAGATAAAATACGTCCCTGGATTGATCATTTATGTGTATCATCTTAGTCATTTAATATTGATTAATACATTACAACATTTTAGCACCATTTCCGAGGATGGAAGTGATGATCCAATCGACCAGAATTGTTTTTTTGATGATAAGGTGTTCCTAGTCAACAATTGTTGGGCGGTAAGACGAGAGGTAAGAACCTACACATCGATCTAAAATACCTGGGCGGGCTCACCATTTCTATGTTGGGGCACTTAGAAGTGTGATTTTTGGGTGTTTTTCTTCAATGCTTCTTCAGCTATACAGTTTTTGGGCGGTAAGACGAGAGGTAAGAACCTGCGCATCACTCTAACATACTTGGGAGGGCTCACCACTATAGAAACTGAAGCACTTATGGGAAGGATTGATACACATAGGGTCCATGTGGGCTAGTAGGACAATAGAGAAATCCAAAACACCCCCCACTATAACTAACTACAGGGAATGTGGGTTGTAAAAAGGAAAGTAAGAGTGCAAACTTGGGAAGAAAAACATTCTTTGGAGATCTGATCTCAAAAGTAGAAAAGGAACAGTCTACTTCATACAGAGATAATAGGAAGACAGGACCACAAAAATATTCTATTATATCAAATCTTGAGGCATCGATACCTTCTGTGTCTGGACCTCATCACCCTTCAAACAACATATCCACTCTAGATCTAAAACAGTAGTGGAAAGCCATTAATAAAAATCTAAAAATTGAAGGACAAGGGGAGACCAGTGAGGAGCATCAGGGGCTTAAGGAAAAACATTTAGTTGATCATCATTTATATGTGGGTAGTGCAGTGAAACAACTGGCCCTGGAACATCCTGATCCTTTATTTATTTGTCAACCCCCTACATATTCTGAGGTCAGTTCATCCCATCCAGAAGGATCAGCCATGGGGGACAAGAATATTAAGACAGATGGTAATGTTACTTTTGAATTCCCGATATTGGTGACATGGGACAAAGCTACTATGAAAAAAATTCCTTTATCATCTCTACGGTCCTTTAAAGGGATGGTTATTGAACATCCTGATACATTAATGTTTGATTTCGATGTGTTGTGTAGGAGTTATGACTACACTTCTGATGCCCAGAAGCTAAAATTGTTTATTGCTACTCTGAAAGGAGCAGCATTAAGATGCTTCATGAGACTGGGTGCTAGCACGATCTGAACTTGGAATGACATGAGGGAGGCATTCTTCTTTAAGTATCAAGATTAATATCGAAAAAGAGATTTGAAGGAATAAATCTTCATAATTACACATAAGGAAGAGGAGAGCTTAGAAGACTACATGGAAAAATTCCATTATAATTTACAAAGGTCTAAGCTTGGTAACTTAGCCCCAGAAATCATGAAACCTATATTCCTAATAGGTATAAGAGATGAATTTCTGGAGCATTTGAATCTGTTGGGAAAAGGACACATATCGTAAGAACCGCTTGAAGAAATAATGAAGCTCTGTCTATGAAGTTTAAGAGGATCGGTCAAGGGAAGAAGTTCAATTCGGGACCCTTCAGTTCGGATATAGAAGTCCACAAGTGGAGGAGTGACCATAGTAGAGATCAGAAATCTATTTGAGGATTTTAAAACTGACCTCCTCAGTACTCTCTCTTCCCATATTACCACAATACAAGTTAAGAAAGAAGAAGCAGAAGTTGAAGCAGCTTTGTAAATATTCTATCCTTGATGCAAAAAGAAACATTTAGAAAGAGAACTCAGACTAAATAGTGCTATCTTGTGTAACGTCTGTGAGTTGAAGCATTCCATTGGTCAATGCCCAGAACTACCCAGAGTGAAAGAAGTGCTCAAGGAATGAAGAGAGGATGTCCAGTATTCCTACTTCATCAGATCAAAGAGACCATGACAGTCATGAAATAAATGTATCCCTCCATATTTTTCCTCTTTTAATCCTTGGAATAATATTTATAATGGTCATCAATTTCCATGGCCATATCCTACTCTTCCTCGACACAATTTCCTTCACCATGGAACCAATGGCCTTCCCCTCCACCAATGAAATATCTTCCATTGGAATCTTATCCTTGGAATCAGAACTGGAGAGGTAATGGCCAAGGCAAAGTTCCTTCTGCACTACCAATGCAGCAGCAGTTACAACTTCCTCCTCTTCAAACTCCTACACCTCCTGTCCAACCCCAATTACCTATGCAACCTAACCCTAATTCGAATAATAAGGTAGCTTAGAGCATAGATGCCTCGGTTACTTTCTAGACTTATCTTATCACTACTATCAGGATTAATGAGGTTCAACTTCGATCAGGAAACGTAATTAGAGCAGATCATACTCCCATCATTATTGAGGATTAATGTGAGTCACCTAGAATGGATATAGTCAATTCTGAAATAGTTGTTACACCTGTAACAGTTGATACAACACCTATTGTTACACCTAGAGCATCAAGCTCAGGAAATCCTGTTGTTTCTACATCATCCAACCCGAGCAGGACTAGTGCATCTATGAAAAATGACTCAGCTATTAGGGTTTAGGATCCTCCATACCCTCAATGTTTAATTGAAACCAGGCCACCCTCACAAATTGAATCTGAGTTCCTCAATGAATTATAAAATTTGTATGTGCGGATTCCACTGTTACAAGATCTTAAGGAAGTACCTATCTATGCCAAAACAGTGAGAGATTTGTGTGTCAAAAATCTTGGAAGTAAACCGAAAGACCCTGCTACTATCCATGTTATGGGGAAACTGTCCAAACTAATGATTAATCAACATTTGTTGAATAAATATAATGACCCAGGGAATCCTACAATGACTATCCATATTGTTGACCAACCCATAACTAACACTCTGATTGATTTAGGGGAAGCCATTAATGTAATGACCAAAGATATTTTTATCTCCCTAGGACTTCATGGACTTAGACCTACACCTATAGTGCTTGAATTATCAGATAGATCCCGTGTCAATCCCGAGGTAATGATAGAAGATGTGGTGATCATTGTAGCTTCTTGGAATTATCCAGCTAATTTTCTCATTTGAAAAACTAAATCCAACCTGGCGGGGTCATCCTTTAATCTTGGGGAGACCATGGCTAGCCACTCCAGACACATATCATATGTATATCGGGATGTATGGTGATCTCAAATGCGTAGGCCACTAAGAACCTGAACCTTTACCCCCCAGTGAAACTGCATATGGATTTGAATAGTCCCTGGTGGGACGAATTTGAACTTGAATATGATTTTTCCCTACCTCTCCTCACACTTGGAAAAGCACAATACTTTAAGGATGAAACAAAGGATGAGATTATTAATGGTTTTATTAGAAATTCACTTTCAGTTTTCTCTATTAGAGATCCAGGGGAATAACATGAGGTATATTGCGTAAATATTGAACATTTGAAAAATACTTCACATACTGACAGCAACCCTATTGAAATTGAGCCATGGAAATATCTAAACATTAATCCTAACTTGACTGCTGAACATAACAGATTGTCGATACATCTGTTATAGAAATATAAAAAAGGAATTTGTATGGGACTACACTGATATAAAAGGAATCCATCCTGGCCTATGAACTCACCGCATTTACCTTAAAGAGGGTTGCAAACCAGTTAGATAACCGCAACGCTGAATGAATCCCGCACTTAAGGAGATAGTGAAAGAGGAATTACAGAAAATCCTTAATGCTAATTTCATCTACCCCATTTTTTACAGTCATTGGGTATCTCCAATTTTCATTGTTCCAAAAAATAATGGCAAGTGGAGATTTTGTGTAGACTATAGATAACTTAACAAGGCCACCCAAAAGGACCATTTCCCTTTACCATTTATTGACTAGGTCTTGGATACTCTCTCTGGGAAAAAAAAAAATTATTCCTGGATGGGTTTAGTGGCTGTAATCAAATAGATATTGCCTCAGAAGACCAAGACAAGACAACCTTTACCTTCCCATGGAGGACCTTTGCATACAGAGTACTTCCTTTTGGCCTCTGCAATGCGCCATCAACTTTTCAAAGGGAAATATTGGGTATATTTTCAGATCTCTTGAATGATTGTGTCGAAATATTCATGGATGACTTTAAACTCTACAGGGATGCCTTTGAAACATCATTAGTTAATTTGGAAAAGGTACTGGAACATTGTGAACAAAATAATGTTTCTTTGAGCATAGAGAAGTGCCACATGATGATGACTGAGGGGATTGTGCTGGGACATTTCATTTCAGCAGATGGAATCAAGGTAGACCCTACAAAAATTGAGGTAATATCGAGAATCCCAACTCCCAAAACTCAAAAAGAGGTACCTAGATTTCTGGGACATGCAAGGTACTATAAAAGATTTATAGAAAACTTTTCAAAGATTGCACCTCCTTTGTTTTCTTTGCTCATGAAATATGTGGAATTTGTGTGGACAGGGAAGTGTGAACAAGCCATTTTGAAGTTAAAGACTTTGTAACAGCAGCATCTATTTTGTGAGGACCAAACTGGAGACTGCCATTCCATATCGCTACAGATGCATCTGACATAGCTTTGGGTGTTGTTTTGGGGTAGCTGGAGGAAAATAAACCTTATTTCATTTATTACATCAGAAATAATTTAACTCCAGTTGATCTCAACTACACAGTGACCGAGAAGGAATTCCTAGCAGAGTGAATGCTATCAAAAAAATTTGGCACTACATCACCGGGTATCAAGTATTTGTACACACTTACCTCGCTGCAATTTTATTTTTAATGAATAAACCCATTACCAATGGTAGAGTTACATGATGGTTATTTTTTAGAGGAATTTGATATCACTATTTTAGATCAACCTGGAAAAGATAGTGTGGTTGTAGATTTTCTTTCTAGGTTAACTATAGGTGATACTACATTACTATTGAGGACTCTTTTCCAGATGAATATCTTTTTTTCATATATACTCACTCACCATGGTATGCAAATATAGCCAACTATCTTTCTACAGGAAAATTCCCACACCATTTATCTTCCAGAGAAAAGAGGAAGATCATACAGTAGAGTGCTACTTACTCTTGGATAGAGGGTAATCTCTATCACACCAGACCAGAATTTTAGATTCGGCATTGTGTTATAAAAGATGAGGTCTTTGATATTAAGAAAGTTTGTCATGAGGAACCCTGTGGAGGGTACTTCGTGGACAAGATAACGGGGTATAAATTACTCTCAACAGGGTACTACTAGCCAACTATATTCCAGGATGCCAAGAATTTTGTGAAGGGATGTGATAGTTTCCAAAGGATGGGCCAACCTCTAAAATCACATGAGATGTTGTTATAGCCTCAGATAGTAATAGATCCATTTGAGAAATGGGACTTGTATTTTGTAGGGCCAATTAATCCTTCATCATATCAAAGATCATACATATTGGTCCGCACTGACTACGTCACAAAGTGGGTCGAAGAAAAGGCACTAACTTGACCTACAGAGCAAGTTGTTTTAGAATTCTTGTTTGAAGACATTTTTTTCGATTCAGAATACCCAAAGAGATAGTGACGGATGGGGGGCCTCAATTTACATCTGATTTGATCCAGAAACTGGTTGATAAGTATGGAATTCATCACAGAATCACTTCTCCTTATCACCCACAAGAAAATGGTCAAATAGAGAGCACCAAAAAAGTTATTAAGGGGATTTTAACAAAGACGGTAGCCAGCCACTGAAGAAATTGGGCCAAAAAAATTCCAGAGGTTGTTGGCTTAAGGGGTCCTGACCCAGGTTTAGATTTAAATTTTTCCAACGAACTCCTATACTACTGTCCATTTCGGTAATGACCTACTTTCGTAGGCCAAGGTCTCACCTAAAGTAGTATGGGTGGGTGCTAGAACTAGGTTTCTTCACCCTAGGAGAAAGCAGGTAATTAAAGCAGTCCTGTTGATATCTATGAGGTTCACACAGAATAAATCTTATTTATGAGCACTTAATATTATAGACAATATGTAATCATAAACAAATATACTATTATTAATCAGATCTTAGCAACACCTTCGCATCCACATGTGCATCAGTAATTATCATCATAGAATAACACAATTGCAGCTAAATCATATAACACAAACACAATCGTAGCTAATTTAGATAACGTAGAGGTACTTCAATAGTAAACGCAGCTAGTTCAGGTAATACAGAGATACTTCAACAGATTCTGTATTCATTAACATCCAAAACCAAGTTACAACGCAAGTCATAGCCCGCGCACACAGCCAGCAGGGTCCGCACACAGTAGGACTAAGGATCTTAGCGCACACAGCTAGTAGGAGTCCTTACCCAATACTACCCAAAATAGATCTCAATAGTTCGTACTTAGCATCAATCTTTCTTACTTCCTCCTAGACTCAAACTATTTATTTATCTATATTATCATAGCCTGCACTATCCTGTGGTACGCAATCCATGGTTTGCGGACTCTAGGTCTACCCTTTGACCCGTTATAATGCATTGGGGGCTTTGACCCACCCCAAAGCCCCTGCACTAGACTAATTACTATAAAATATATATCAAAAAATGTAGCTAGGGGAACCTATTTCAATAGGCCCCCAACATAACCTTGTGACTCGTCCCAAGTCACAGCAGCCGTGGGGTTTGCATTTTTCCCTGGAGCTACTTGATTGCATTGACTAGAGGGGGAAACACTCCTTCGCTCTATGTGGCATTTTTCTATGCAATTTCCACCAACATTTGGGAAGTTGGGCCTTCTGTGGTAGCGATGAAACTCTCCGATGGAGAAAGTAGTTTTCTTGTGATCTTGAGGTGCAATTCTTGTTGGAACAGGGTTCCCTAACCTAAGTTTTTGTATAATTTTGTAATAGTCGGTCCTGTGTAGGGGTTTTGGGGTGGGTCAAAGCCCCTAATGTTTTGAAATGGGTTAAAGGGTACCTCTAAGGTCCGCAAACCACTGTTTGTGGACAATAGTATAGCGAAGCCTATGATATTATAAATTGGTAGATAATTTGGGTCTAGAAGGTAGGTAAGACATAAGATTGTTGCTACATGTGAATTGTTAAGATCTGTCTGGGTTTTTTTGGGTAAGGACTCCTGTTGGTTATGTGCACAGAGCTCCTCAGTCCTGTTGTGTCTGAATCCTGCTAGGCTGTGTGTGCGTGAGCTCTATGTTGGTTTGTAAGAGGATCTTTTGATATTAATGAATGCAAAATATAGTTGAAGTATCTTTATGTTATCTGGATTGATTATGTTTACTATGAAGTGCATCTGTGATATTTATTTAAGCTGCGAATGTATCTGTGATCTGGAATTGGCTACGATTATAATGTTTTGTGATGGTATTTGCTAAGTTGCACGTGGATGTGGATGTATTGATTAGACCTGTTAGTAATAATAGCTTTTCTATAGTTATGTGTTGATTATACTATTAAAAGAGCTACGAATAGACTAATTTTGTGTGAACCTACTAAGTTGCAACATAGATTGCCCTTAAATTACCTACTCTCTCCCAGGGTGTGGAAACCTGGTTCCAGCACCCTCCCATACTACTTCGAGTGAGACCTTGTCCTGCGCAAGTAGGTCATTGGAGAGAGGGCCAATAGTATAGGGGTTTTTTAGGAAACCTTAACCTTTGAACATGGGTCAGGACCCCTCAAGCCAAAAAATGGTTCCATTGTCGGGACTAGGAGAATTTTGAGAGAGAGATAGGGTAATGCCACGAGGCCATTGGAGACCTGAGAAGTTGGAAATTGAAGATTGGTTTGAAAGAAAAATTTAGGAGTTTTCTATAAAGGAGAATCACAACACGAAGCTGATAGCCAAGAAATGGAAGAATAAGTACATGTTCACCGAAGTCTATGAAATTTTCTTTGTGAATTTTGTGCACGAGCTTCAAGAGTGGTCAGCGAGGCTCGTAGAATTTCAGACTTGTTGGAAGGATGATCATGTTACGCTATGGACACTGAAATTGATTCAAAAATTAGAGAATACTTACAACATGATCACCTGTATGGTAGATCATTAGGTGGATAGTCCGATAGGGGGATTTGTAATGGAATTCGTGGTCAATCAGTTCATATCTTATTCTGAAGAGGAGCGAAGGTTCTTCAAAGGTTTCAGAGGTAAGTTCTTACAGACATTGCCATTTCTAATTAAAATATTACTGTGTGAAAAAGGTGTTCTATGTAACCACACTGAATGAATGACCTCGGATCAGAGCGAAAGTACAACACGAAGTGGTAAGTACTACCAAACCAATCGAGAGGGGGATAAATCAATCTACAGTCCATTAAGAGAGCCGGTTGTGCACGCAGGAAATTTTCCTCCAGCTACACCACCTTCAAGTTAGCATAAGGGTAAGAACTCACCCACACCTCTGCCCCCACCAGATGAAGATATGGTCACACACATGAAGCTACCCACCTTCAAGGGTGTAGGAGAGGAAGATATGGACCAATTTTGGTTTGTAGCATAATTAATATGGACTACGCAGAATGTAGCTACTGATGTTGTAAATAGAACGCAGTTATCCCTTTCCTTTGAAGGAAGGGCCTTGAACTGGTATATGGGGTACATAGGCCAACATGCGGATCCGTCTATTCAAGAGATTAAGAAAGCTTTAAAACATCAATTCTAGAAGCCTAAGTCCCACTCGCAGCTAATAACTTACCTGCAAGACTTTAGACAGGGACCCACTAAGTTTGTATGGGAAGTTGATCAGCGGTTAAATAAGGTTATCAGAGATGGAGAATTTAAGTATGATGATAGGCAGCACAATGAATGGTTTATCGCTATGCTGCTACCTCACCTACGTGGACCCATGGGTCAGCAGGCGATTGAGACGCAAGAGAAATCCTTGGATTTTGCTATGAAACTAGAGGTTGCACCAAGAGACGATGGCCAGTTTGGGGTGCAGCAGATTCAGGGACAGCTGGAGGCAATGCACCTGGAAATCCAGAACTTAAGGAAAGAGCGAGGAAAGGAAGCTAGCCCAGACATATGGTGCATAAGATGCAGGGTGTCTGGCCACACCAAGGATCAATGTCCTCTACTGGCATACTACATGCAGGCTGAGGAGCCTATCCCATTGCATCATAAAGAGGCTGCGAGACCAAGTGGTGCGAAATCGTGGTGCGCTGACTATCACGTAGCTGGAATACATGATACCAACCACTTCCCCCATCTTGGTGTGTATGTTCTAGAATTAAAGCAACAATGGTGTCGATTCTACTCAACTATGGGACACAACGAACATAACTACCAAACCTATGACTTAATGATGGACCGGGGAAGCCTATACAAGGTACAGGCTGACCCTTCTTCCCCACTATCTCCCTCAAGTATAGGAGGCTCCCCAGCAAGAGGCAGGGGAGGGGGAAGGGGTCAATTGATCTATTACAACTGTGGAGAAATAGGGAACTTCACAAGGGATTGTCTAAACCCTACGCGACAATCTTTTCGATATTGTTGAAAATTGGACCATGTGATTGAAGATTGTCTAGTCATCATAGCAAAAATGCAGGAAAAACAAAAATCACCTACGCAGAATGTACAGAGGGTTAAAGCGGAGCCGTGTGAGGAAGGACCAAGTATTAATGTCATAACGCGTAGTGGCATGGCTACTGGAGGAGTTAAGGAAAAGGTTGCGGCTGTACCCCTTATCCAGAAGGCTGCTATCAAACAGGAAAGCCTGGACCTACAGAAAGAGAAAGCAACCTTTGTCACAGCCCACAAGGACTTTGCCAAGGATGAGGCATCTACCTCCAAGGCTCCCACAAATCTAAGAGTGGATGACGAAGTTAAGCAATTCCTACAAGCATGTATGAAGCTGCTACGCAACCAGAAGGCAGTAGAAAATCTCCAATCACTGATAGAAAGCTGCAGGGAAAGAAATAAACCTCATATAGAGGTTAGAGACGTTCACAAGTTGTACAAGCACAAGAAGTGCATTGGGCGGGAGATGCGGCTAACATCGCAGATTGGCGACTATGAAATGGATCAGGTTATCTTGAATTTGGGTTCAGATGCAAACTTACTGCCCAAGAAAACTTGGAAGTGGATGGGAGAGCCTAAGCTAGAATGGTCTACTATACAACTACACATGGCTAACCAACAAAAGATCATACCATTGGGGAGGCTATCAAAGATTATGGTAGATATCACAAGAGTTAAGGTATGTGCCGACTTTGAGGCAATTCAAATTGTGGAAGATGCATGCCCTTATCATTTTCTCTTAGGACTGGATTGGGCAATAGACATGTGAGGAATTATCAACCTAAAGAAAATGAGCATGGTATTTGAGAATGAGGGTAGGAGGGTGATAGTCCCACTAGACCGTGCGGAAGGAGAGCGGTATACAGAACCGGTGCACGAAGAAGAGGATGTGGATCATATTTATAAATTAACCATTCGGGATGAGGATTAGATCAATCTTACAGCTAATGGTGTGCTTTATTGGGAGAAGGACAGTGGATGCCTCTCTGACTCTGATGGGGAGATAGAAAATTCGCAGAATCAGTTACATGATGTATCTGTGTTGCGATGCTTTAGAATCACGAAGAGCTTCCGGTGTATCTCCTCAGAGGTAAGAGCACTTCCCTACTTTGATGGTTCTAGTAGTATTAGGGAGTTTTTGCGAAAATTTGAAGCTGAAGTCCTAAGGGAGCGAAGGATGTAGGCACTTAACATAGCCATGTGCATAACCCTTGCGAGGTGGTGGGAAACACATAAGGAGACATTTCAGGATTGGGAGGAATGTCACGAGATGATGGTCCTGTGGTTTGAAACCCCGGTTCACCTGCGCATGAAGACTTTCCTTGGCCCAGGAGACCCATGCAAGAAATTCTCTGCATGGATGGAGGAATGGGGCAAAATAACTACGGACGAATGGGTCCACCTATTCATTCATGCCTTGGGGCCAATCTCCACAGCATGGTATTTAGATGTAGAACTACACAAGTTCACTCACCACTGGGAGATCCTAAAGGAAAATTTTTTAGGGACGTTCGGGTTGATAGGTCGAATGAAGGCACTCAACGAAGCCCTGTAGGATATAGATGCCTTAATATTTTATGACTCACACCCTCATACAGCATATGGGGCACCAACATGGGAGATGCAAATGTAGGATATTGTCAACTGCTGCAATATGTCAATTGAAGAATGTGATGAAGACTTGTGAAATATCTCTATCCTGGAGTCGGAGGGAGAGTGTGCAGTTGTTGGACCCCCACTGCAAACCATCGATGTGAATAAGCCTCTTAAGCTGCGAGAAGTCAACATTGGAATGGAGGAGAAACCTAAGCTAGCTAAAATTAGGGACTACTAGGATGATAATACTATTGAAAGAGTCACGGAAATCCTCACAGAATACCAGGACCTATTTCCTATGAAATTCTCGGAACTCAAAGGGATTATAGGGGACCTAGGGGTCATGAACATCACTTTAAAACCAGATGTGCGCCCTGTTAAGCAGCACCCTTATCGATTGAACCCCAAGTATAAGCAAAAATTCAGGGAAGAACTTGACAAAATGATAGCCGCAGGTATCATTGAACCAGTCGACTACTCAGTTTGGGTAAGTCCTATGGTCGTTTAGGAGAAAAATACTAAAGGAGAGATACATATCTGTGTTGACCTATGAAAATTGAATGATGTCTGCGTACATGATCCCTTTTCTATGCCATTCTTAGATGAAATCCTTGATAGCATGGGGGGGCAAGAAGCATACTCATTCACGGAAAGGTTCTCGGGCTACCATCAGATCAAGATCGTGCATGAAGATCGCAAAAAAACTACGTTCCCCACTGAATGGGGATCTTTCCAATACACTCTCATGCCGTTTGGGCTCAAGAATGCCCCTGCCATCTTTTAACAGGTGGTGGTCGCAATATTCAAGGAATTCATCCACAAGGTTTTGGAGGTATATTTTGATGACTGGACCATATTCGGGTTGGTAAAGAAGAACATCTCAACTTGCGCATGATGTTGGACACCTATAGAAAGCACCAAATTTCCCTGAATATTAAGAAGTGAAAATTTTGCGTACCCTTCAGGATCTTTCTAGGCCACATAGTCAGGCCACATAGTCTGTCGACAAGAATTGATGGTAGACCCCACCAAGGTAGTAGTTATCATCAACCTGGCAGTCCCTACAACTGAGAAATAGCTACGCTCTATCCTTGGACATACAGGCTACTGCAGGAAGTTCATTCAAGGGTACGTGTTGATCACAACACCCATGGAAAAGTTGCTAAAGAAGGGCGTTTCATTTTCTTGGGACAAGGAGTTTTAGAAGAGCTTTGAACTACTCAAGGAGAAGATTCTGTCTGTGCCTATCCTCATATTTTGTGACTGGGTGAAGCTTTTCCATGTTCATTTAGATGCGTCAGGAATCACCCTGGGAGTTGTCCTTACGCAGCTTGGGAACGAAGGCATTGACCATCTAGTTGCATTTGGTAGTAGAAAAATCTCTAGTGCGGAGCGCAACTACTCCAATACTGAGCACGAGGGGCTGGCCATGGTATACACCCTGTAAAAATATTGGCATTATCTATTATGAGGGCACTTCAAGATTTTTACATATCACTTGACTTTGAAGTGCCTAGTGAATAAACCTGTGTTGGGGGAAATATTTTCTGATGGCTGATGCTATTTCAAGAAAATGACTTTGAGAATATCATGAAGCCAGGAAAACTAAATGTCGGACCAGGCCACTTATCCCGAATCGAAAGTGGCGAAGAGACGAACAACCTAGAAGAAGGACTGCCTGATGCGCAGCTGTTTTCTATTAAGGTAGTTGTAATATTCCTAAATTAGCCTATAGCTAATTGGAATATTAAAGTTTTGTTTTGTCACTTAGATAGGTGAATAAGTGGACAGGGAGACCCATAAATCTCTTTATTGTGAATAAAACCACTTCTCATGTGAAATTGGATTATCTTTCAAGCTCAATAAACGACCCTAAGGTGTGAACAGGGGCTAAAACATGTGGACTGGGTCAACTTTGACCAAATCAACAACGTTGTCATGGAGGAATGGACATTAATGGAGGGACAACTCAGTTTTAGATAGAGACACATTGCAAGGAAGTAGAGTCATTAATGTATGTGGCTTAGGGTTTGGAAGCTCATATCTTATAAAAGGAATAGGATGGCAGCCATATTATTCATCTTGGTATATTTTTTATTTTGATATATGGTCTGTTTATACATATAGCTTTCTTCAGCTATTTAGCTAAGATTGCATGTGATGTTTAGCACAGGGTGTTCCTGATCAGGAATCTGACCTATTCCATTGAGGAGCTCTTGGAGGATTTTTCACTATACTTCCATAATCAGGTATTTTTCCAAGCTTCAATCTCATTTAAATGCAGTTCTGTTTAGAGTTGGGTTGTGTTGCAGGGGTGTAGCAGTGGAGGAGAGAAATCTCCAATTTTTTAAGCTTATTTTCTAGTGAGGGGACCAACCCTTCACCTATTCAGTTTATTAGGTGTTTTTGCAATTGATAGATCATTCCTTCAGCCCCATATCAGCATTCATCCCCAGGGAGCACATAATTTAGGCAACAAAAATGCAATGGGCAACTCAAAAAAGGCCGAAAATCCAAACTTAAAATCTAGCCAAACCATTTCGGGGTTTTTCTGGGGTTTTTGAGTAGAATCCATGGTTAAAAGCATGGATCATTCTGAGCACTATAATAGCCTTTCACACATGGTTCTTCTTCATAATAACAGTAGTTTCTAATAGTAGTAGCAATAGAAGCACACATTTCCAGTGCTTGGTTTCTTTGGTGTATTTCAGCCATCTTGTGGCTTGACTGCATTCCTTTTGGAGCACTATATACTTTCATTTGATGTTGATATATAATGATATGGCTCAGCTGTTTTATGCTCATATTTATGATGTTTGATGTATTTCGACATTTTTCCAGTTGTACATGTTTAATTCTTATTTTACCGTAGTTGGAATTGTTCATATGTTCTATATTCCTATCTTTTCCATTTTGGAATATCACAGTAGCTGATGCGCACTTCGCCAACATCATTCACTTCTCAACTACGGGAATGGCACCTGTAGAGTATTTGGTACAACATAAGAAAGACTTGGTAACCCGCGCAGTGGATTTTACCATTAGAACAGACCACCTGTATAATTTGGGAGATGATGAGCTGCTGTGAAGATATGTTTTGGAGCACGAAAGGCACACCATCTTATCAGAAGCCCACGGGGGCATTGCAGGAGGTCACTACGCAGGGAAAGAAACAGTGTAGAAGATCTTGAGAGCTGGGCTATGGTGGCCCACACTACATAGCAACTCTTATGACTATTGTAAAGCCCACGACACATGCGAAAGGACAGGAAGGACATCACAAAGAGATGAAATTCCCCTACAACCGTAGATGGTCGTGCAAGAATTTTACAAATGGGCCATCGAATTCATTGGGCCCATCAACCCTCCAGGGAAGAAGATAGGTGCACACTACATCATCACTACGACTAATTATCTAACGAGATGGGCTGAAGTACAAGCTGTGAAGGATTTCACTATAGATACCGCTGCACACTTCATTTTTCAACATATTCTAACCAGGTTTGGTTGTCCAAAGATCTTGATGAGTGATAGAGGTACACATTGTGTTAATGAAATGATACAGGCCTTGACTGAATAACTCTGGATCACCACATGAAAATCACCCTGTATCATCCACAAGAAAATGGTGTTGTAGAAGCTTTTAATAAAATCTTGGAACATGCACTAACCAAAGTCTATAATGTCGATCGCAACGACTGGGACGTGCACATCCCATCAGTACTTTGGGCCTATCGCACCACCTGTAAAAAACTTACTAGGAAAACACCGTTTCGGATGGTTTATGGAAAGAAGGCCATTATTTCGATGGAGCATATTTTTCCTAGCCTGCGCAGCACAGCCTTTACAAACATGATGGAGCCTGATATCATGGAGGAGCGGTTAACGTAGCTCGTGGCCTTTGAGGAAGATCGTTTCATTGCTAACTTCCATCAACAAGTTTAGAAGGCTAGTGATAAAGCATGGCACGATCGACATATTTAGTAAAAGACATTTGCGAAGGGAGAATTGGTCCTGCTATATTATAGCCAGTTTTTGAAACACTCAGGGAAGCTCTGTCAGCACTAGCTAGGTCCCTATATGGTAAAGGATATTACTGATGGAGGAGCGGTCCGGATAGCCACACTACGTAGTGATATGATACCAGGATATGTCAATGATATCCGGCTCAAACCATACCAGATCAAATGACTATATGGCCAGAGTATCTGTATGGGGCGGAATACGTGCAGGCAGTGGGAAAAATGCGGGCGGGATTGTGGTATGCACAGAAATCGATTGCAGGTCTAGAGGCCCAGAAAGGTGTGTTGGGAGTGCAGGGGTGCGCTAGAAGCGTGGGAGGGGCACTGGAAGCGCAGGGGTAATATACAGCTTCGAAAACTGGCCTTTGGAACAACAGAACTCGGTAAAAAGAAAATTTTACCATTGGAAGGAGCGGGCGGCTGGCAATTAATGAGGCAATTTCCTAAGATTTTTTACAGTTTACTTGATGGAAAGTTTTAGATACACTTCCCCCAACTTTTGGTCACCACCCAAGGCTATAAAAGCAGGAGGGAGGCTTAGAAGAGGGTTCCGTGCATTCTGACCAACTTAAGCCTTGCAATTCCTGGTAACTATTATAATTTGTTCAAGTATGGGCGTGCTATCCCCTCTGATAGTAGCAACCCTAAGTTCATCTTCCATCCAAGAATGACTATGACTAATCTCGTTGAATCTTCCTAGACTGTGGCCTCGATGGAGAGAGAATCTGAGGAAGTACTGGAGGTCACCCCTGAAGTTGAGGAGGTTGTGTCCACACCGAGCAAGGGAAAGTAGGTGGAGAAAAAGAAGGGGAAGGGAAAATTCTAGGAGAAAGGGCCAGGGAGGACAGCGAAATGGGATGGGGTGAAGCCACATACCTCCCCTAAAAATGTGAAATCCTCGTGAACGGTGCCCCAAGCACGTTCACCTAACCCATAAAAGAGACCTCTGTCTGCTCGAGAAGAGTCCTAGATCGTTGAACCAATAAGTCGACTTCTACCCTATGTTCGGCCTTGCAAGCCCTCGGTGCGCACAAGAAAGAATCTCGATGGGATGTGTGCCTATCCAAAGATGCCTTTGATTCCAGGTGAGGTCCCCATCATTGGATAATCCTTTGGCAAGCTCCACACAGTCAAATTCGATGATCATGACCTGGCCAACCTGGAGGCTTTCGCAGAATTGGCACCGAAATTGTATCTGGAGAGGGTATTGGAGGATGACGTGTTGAAGGTACTCTCTATGTCATGGGCAAGTGGATTGGTTGGGTCTGGGTTATTAAATCTATTGTGGATGCCTCACTTCGGCCACTACAATATTACTGACAGAATTGTGCGACAGTTGCTAGCTCTAGTCCATGATAACTGCTTGTGGATCCAGGACCGCATCCCCATAGATGCGGCGCTCATTCACCGTATCACTGGTATTCCCATGAAGGGGTTGAATCTCATGGAGCCCATCGGCAAGAAATATCAATAGCAGATCGCTGATAAGGTGCGCGATGATTACCACGTTGAACAGAACACTAGAGGGTTCATGATCAACACTATCAGTGACCCCGGTGTGTGCATGGGAACCTTGTCGTTAGCATGAAAAATGATGTGCAAATGGCAGGTTGCCATGGTCCCCGCATATGTAATTCAGTTAGCTAGACACTGCGAGAAAGGGGTCTACTTTAACTAGTCCCATTTCCTGTGAAATTAATTTCTGGAGAACGTGAGCAAAGCCCAGGATCATGGAAGGGCATTCTGCTACTCCTAGTTGCTGCTCCTCATCGTGCTGGTTGCATGGGAAGCCTCGAAATATTTGGTCCTCCCTGAGCTTGAGTCAGATATGTCTGAAGGGTCACGATATGAAAATATATGGGATTCAAAGGATGAAAATCACATTGAAGATAATAAGGTCTTCTAGGTCCTATTTCAGAGCAGGCTCGCAGCTGCCATCCACTCCCGGCCATGATTGTCACCAATCTATGACAAGTACAAGAGCATTGCAGATTTTCAATTCACAATGCACAATGTACATATCCGCGGCCACAAGGATGTAGCATGGGTATCACTTCCCTATATGGTTGCGAATGAGGAGATTGATTGGCTAATTGCTACTTGGCCTCCACATTGGAAACTAGGCTTCAAATCAAGTACACATGACACTGCAGGTATGACTAACCAGAATAATACCTCGCCTAACACCACCAAAGAGACCGAAGGATAGGGAAAGAATGCCAAGAAGGGTGCAGAGCAGGAATCACAGATATATTTCTAGCAGGATCTAGATGCAAAGGGTCTCGATGTGAAGGGTGCTGACTCCCCTTGAGGTGCGAAACAAACTGGTGACCCTGTTAAAGGCCAACAAAAGAAAAGACGAGCTACAACATCGGGTTGGGAGGTTGAAGTAACTCTAAAAGAGGAATACCTGGATAAGATAGTGAATGCAGTCACCCTCGCCTCCGAAGATAAATGGCTGGCTTTGGAAGAGCAGTAGAAGTCCACAGTCGTTACACTTCAGTCGGAGCTTCGAGCTCTGTGGCTCAAAATCGACACTTTACAGATAAGCATGATTTAGACCAGGCTACCCCCAACAACCAGCAGTGACCTGATCATCACAATGGAAAGCCGCCTCTTCCCTCTGCCAGGCGCAACATTCGTCGTGAGCCCACCTGCCTTAGGAGCGCAAGTCCAGGCCTGTGCAGAGGTGTAATTGGATTTAGCCTGATTGTCGCATGAACTGCTATAGGTCCTTCACACATCCCTATTCGAGGAAATTAAACATAGATACCACCGTATGCACCAGCAGCATAGTAAAACTGAGCAGACGATTATAGAGAAAACTGTTTAGGTTTCCCTTGCGCAGGCTGCATGCACCCTCAGCACCACGCAACAGAATGAGTTGGAATGCCTACTCAATAGGCTCTGCGTAGATGTAACTGAGGATATCCCAGCTTCTGCTACCACCCAGGCCAAGATTGAGGGGCTTGTTGCAGCACTAAAGGCTTCAAGGACTGAAATTCAGACTGTTAAGATAGAGATGGATCAGCAAATTTCTTCCTTACAATCCAAATTGTAGCCAGAAACTCCACCTGAGGTAAGATCTCGATGAGCCGCGCTGGTCACAGAGCCCACTAATGATATTACCACTCAGATTTCTCAGGGAAAAAAGTTGTTGGAGACTGCTATGCAGCAATGGTCTAAGGTGCACGACCCTCTGCTCCATGATTTCACTCAAGAGCTGCGCCATAAGGAGGAATATTTTGAACAGCTTGAAGCTACAATGTCCACTTTGGTTCTTGCTCAACGCCTGGTAGGACTGCACACCAGCCACACACTTAGAGACAACAATGAAGAGCTCCACCACAAAAAGAAGGTTCTCAGCAACCACCTTAAGCCTTGGGCCAATGAAGCCCTCAATCTCTCTCAGGAAGTGGATGTTGTGGTCAAACAACTGAACCAGACATTGGAAAGTGTCATGGCTATTACTAGAGGTCGAACTTCGCAAAATTTGGTGGATATTGCTCAGAATGCTGCTGTGCAGAGCGAAGGAGTGTTTCCCCCATTAGTTGATGCAATCAAGCAGCTTCAGGCGAAGATGCAAACCCCATGACCCCTAATTTTTTGTAATGGGTTAAAGGTTAGCTCTACGTTCCAAAAACCATGGTTTGTGGACCATAGGATAGTGAAGGATATGATATTATAAATATATAGATAGTTTGGGTCTAGAAGGTAGGTAAGACATAATATTGATGCTACATGCAAATTGTTAATATTTTTCCGGGTTGTTTTGGGCAAGGACTCCTACTAGATGTGTGCGCGGAGCTCCTTAGTCCTGTTGTGTGTGGACTCTGCTAGGCTATGTGCGTGGGCTGTGTGTTGGTTTTTAAGAGGATCTTTTAATACTAATGAATGCGGAATATAATTGAAGTATCTTTGTGTTATCTGGATTGATTGTGTTTACTATGAAGCACGTCTATGTATTTATTTAAGCTGCGAATGTATCTGTGATCTGGAATTGGCTGCGATTATAATGTTTTGTGATGGTATTTTCTAATGCACATGTGGATGCGAATGTATTGATTAGATCTATTAGTAATAATAGCTTTTCTATGGTTATGTGTTGATTATACTGTTAAAAGAGCTGTGAATAGACTCATTCTATGTGAACCTACTAAACTGCAACATAGATCACCCTTAAATTACCTACTCTCTCCTAGGGTGCGGAAACATGGTTCTAGAACCCTACCATACTACTTCAAGTGAGACCTTGGCTTGCGCAAGTAGGTCATTACCGAAAGGGCCAGTAGTATAGCAGTTTGTTGGCAAACCTTAACCTCTGAACATAGGTCAGGACCCCTCAAGCCAACAATCCTGATCTGATGGTAGCCTGAAAACCCGTCAATAAACAAGTATGCTTATTTCCCTCCCACATTGTCTAGGATTTCATCAGAGAATGGTGTAGGGAAGGGATCATGTACACAAGCATCATTCAGCTTACACAGGTCGACAAAGATTCTTGTGCCAGAGCTTACAAGGCTTCAGATTCTCAACTTGCACAAAAAACACTCAAGCCTTGCAGGAGTAGATTTTGATATCTCAGTAGGTACCATCTTTGATGCCATAGGTATCCCTGCTATGGGTGAGAATTGGTTTAAGAAGAGAAAATGGAAAAGGGCATTTTAGAGCCATTTGTCAAGACTAGGTATAGAGGAGGCAGCAAGATAGTTTTCCCTTTCTCACAACTCAAACACAAATTTGCACCTTTGATGTTGGTTATCGTGAAGTACTTCACCTGTGGGGGGAGATATTCCAGGCTGAACTCCTACCATGTCAGACTCCTCCTGCATTTCACAAGGGTTAAGATGCTCAACTTGCCCTACTATCTCTATAGGAGCATTGAGAAAATGTCTTCTGTTTTCCGGATGAGGACTCCCTCCCAATAAATGCAAAGCTTATTTCACCATTCCCTAATCAACATTGTGGTATTACATCAATTGGAGCAATAGGGTAAACCTTGGGAGGTATTCATAGCACAGGAAGTCTTCACAAACCGCCAGCCTCCTCATCAACCAAATTTTCCCTCCTCATCTGCACAAGTACCCTCACCCCAAGAAAATCTTCCTTCTTCCCCTTCTATTGATGCATCAAATGAAGAGGATGACAGTGGAAATGATGAACAGAGTGCTGGCAATGAAGGTGATGAAATTAGTGAGGCAGGGAAAAAAATTAGTGAGTAAGAGCAATATGGAAATGATGATGAAGAAGAGGGCAGTGAACATGGCAGTGATGAAGATAAAAACAGTGAAAATTTGGAGGAAGGCAGTGATGGTAATGATGAAGGTGAGTCATCCCAAAGTGAAGAAAGGAATGATGTTGATGAAGATGAAGAGTGTGGAAGTCAAAACGACAGTGAACATGACAGTAAGGACAATGAGCATGACCATGAAAACAATGAACAAGACAGTGAACCAAAATCTGCCACTATGGAAGAGGATGCTGAAGGAAATGAAGAGGTTGAAAGTGAAAATGACATGAGCATTGAAGGAAGGGGAACCAGCAATGAAACAGAGGATCAATAAGAGGCAGATCACAATGAGGAATAAATTGAAGGCAGCAGTGAGGAAAATTAAACAAATCACAGTGAGGATGAGGTAAAGGATAGTGAGAAAGAGGTAAGTGGTCAGGAAGACATCAAGGGGAGGAATATTCATGATAGTCATGACAAATTTCATGATTTTCATGACAAAAATCAGCCATTCAGTGAAAATGAAGATAGTACCAATGCAGAAAACAATGACGATAACCCTAGTTATGATGACATAAAAATAGAGGAAGAGGCTCATAGTCTAAGTGTTGATCACAGCCATGGCAAAGAGACTAGAAGAATCATCATCACACCTCTTACATGCACATACCAAAGAGGTCCAAGGCAAGTGTTTGCTACCTCCAAAAGGCAAGGGACCTTTCCATGTGCATCAGCTCCAAGGCATGACAAGGGAAAATAAAAGATGGAGAAGGTTAAGAAAGGTAAGGGGAGCAAGAAATCTACTCAAAAGCCTCAATTAATTGACCTAGATAGTGATATTGAAGATAAGGAGATGGCCACTAGACTGCTAATCCAAAGCAAAGATGCACAAATAAAAGAGTGGGAGAGATATTTTGGCATGGCACAATACATCATTCAATATTATAAGAATGAGCACAAGCACTTTAAGAAGATAAAGAGAGGTCTAGCTCTCCAGAAAAAGATGACCAAGTACTATGCCATGAAAAACAAGCTTATTTGTGCATAAATGAAGGAAGCCCTCCTTGAAGTCCAAACCCTAAAGGAGGAAAAAGGCCATGATAACCTTGGAGTTCCAGCTTCAGCTTCTCAATAGTTTTCCAAGACCCCTTGAGGGAGGCCTCCACCAATTTTGAGAAAATTTGGGAAACTTTTAGTTTTTTATGATTTTTAAGGCCCATTAGCGCATCGCCACTAGTGCTACGCTAATCCATGGAGCATCCTCAGCAAGAAAACTCATCATTTTTGGGTTTCTCATCACTATTACACTTTTATCACCAAGTATTAGATGAATTGGAGAAGGTTTGACCGCTCAAAAGGTCAAAAAACCCCTCATTTTTCACCATTCTGCCACTATTTCAGACCTGGCACTGAGCTAATGGAAGTCTTAGGATTTTGGAATTTTGAGTAGGCTACAAGAGCTGGATCAGGAAACCACAAACATTTCTGGAAATTAAACTCATCAGGCTTTCCCACGATCCATCACGGAGCCAAATCCGACATCAGGAAAGGGTCCAAAACTTGGCTACAAAAGTGCCTATTTTATTCCTGAAGTGGCACTGCACAAATGGACTGTTTAATGTGTTTTTGGCCAAAAGTCAGTAAAAAACACTCATTTATTGTAAAATCATATTTTACTATTTTTTAAGGCAAATGACTCTAGAATTAGTTTCTAGAAGTTATTTTGGAATTTATTTCATGGGATATTTTGTGCCTTGGGCCTTGCATGGTCTCTTGGGCATTTATGACATTTATAAGTGATTTTGACATTTCCCAACCTTATCTAGAGTATTTTCCGCCCTTTTCTAAGTTAAATAGAGCATGAGGGCGTCATTATAAATGTTGGCATTTGATGAGCTTTGATAGTAATGCATGGTTTTTATGAGCTTGGAGAAGAAATTGGTGTTGTGGAGTTTATGAATGGCTTGCTTGGATTGATGATGGAAAAGCTTGTTTGTAGGATCCCTCAGCTTGGTTTAATGGTGATGTGCCTCTAATTTTTTCATGTTTTCTTTTTTATCATTATATTTCACCCTTCTATATGTAGCAGAATGGAAAAGTATATGTTATGAAATGCTCTTTCAAGCACCTTAGTCCTCCTGCATTCTATTTCCTTGATGTTTTCCTATTCTAGGTGTGTTTAATAAATTCTTAGCTGATCCTTAAGCCTCCTTATGCTTGTTTATTTCATCTATGGATTAATATGATAGTCTCCAAATATGTTTTATGACAAGCCCTGCTTATTTGATGCTATCTAAACTCTGTTTTTTGAAATCTCCCTTTGAAGTATTATTTGTTAGGTCAAGCCAAGGAGGTCTTGTTCTAATCTTGCCCTTTCTCCATTCCTATCAGTTTGCCTCAAAGTTCTTTGTAGCCTGATCAAAAAATTTATGAGTTCACTCTTTGATTGATTAAAGTTATTTTGTTTTCTTAAATGTTTTCTAAAGCTTGAAGGTGAAATCACTAGAAGTTAAATGAGTTTCTCGCCTTCTATATTTCATTGGAATGTTTGTCTTGAATGTCTATTTGGTTAAAGTATTGTCATTGAGTAAATGGTTTGCCCTATCTCATGATTAGTATCTTTTTCTTATCAATATTTTAGACCTTCTTGTTTATGGGTACTTGACAAAGGATTCTTAACTTCCCTTTTCCATACCTTGTTTCCCTAAACTTAATGTCCATTTCACTTCACACATAACCCTAAGGATCCATTGACCACGCTAGATTTGTCCTATTATGCACTCTGACTCTTTGTTGAGATATCCCTGACTTCTATAGAATCCATAGCCCAATGATTTGATGATCTCTCACTCCACCTATTCTACCTATTTCATCTTACCCAACCAAAACAAACAACAAACCCTACACTTAAAAACTAGCCTAAAATCAAACCCTAATAGCAAAAAATTCACGTCCTTTGCATACAATAGAGAAAGCCCTCTCTGATTCCAGGAAGGCTAGGTCCTAGGACTCCAAATACTAGTTTCATGTTACCCTGTGCATTTGGTATACAAATATTATATATCACGAGACCCTAACAACCCCTGTAAGCAATGGTATAGTACAATATATAAAAAATTTCTACGAGGTGGGCATGTCCCATGCTCGTAATGCTTTGGCTAGTTAAAAAAATCTATTTGATAGATACATATTATGTCTTTGTCACTGATATGGTAGTGATCTGGTGGTTGATGACGATGAATGTTGACACCCTCAGGGGCATTTTCTCTTTGACAATAATTGGAATGTGGTATCCATATGCGTAAACTTGGTATGGCATATAAATGTGGATGGTACACATAGGCGCTGGCTAGGACCTCCTGTGTAAGAATTGCTGACAGAGACGCTTATGAAGGCACGAGTCTTTGACAAATTTTATCAAATTGAAATGGTTGTAAGGTACGATACCATCCTAAAATGAAATCTTATGTTGTAGTCGAATGTCAGAAGCATCAATCACATCTGTGGGCAATCATGTCTCCCACAATGCCACTTGAGGATATCCCTTTTATGGAGAGGGGTGATCCAAGGTACTGGTTCCTTTTTGGAAAAGAGGTGTTGATGTCAACAAAAAGGTAGCCTCAACAAAACAATGGGGTCACTGATATGGAAGATTTGGATCCTGGATTTCATGGGTTTAACATAGGCATGATGAAGAGGGGTGACTGAAAACTGATGATGGGGATTCAGTGGTCCAAGGTTAGAGTATAAAAAGGAGCTTGGTGGCACTCATAACTATTTCTAATGGGGAAAGCCCTCAAGTTGGTAGGACTTCGAGGGTGGGTATAAACTTATTATGAGTGTCATGGTGGCTTTTGTGTGAGGGTGGTATACTCTGACAAAGAGTGATCAGAGACTGCTTCCATGGGAGAAAAAATCAATGAGTGGGTGGGTACATAGTGCACCATTTGTAGTCTTTGTACACTTACCATAGGAATAAAATAATGGGGTGGTTTGTACAAAACACAGAGATGAGCACCCCAAAATATGAAAGTGTTTGCTCACTGATGATGTGAGGAAGGTGTTTTTCTAAGGGTGGTGGCCCCATTGGTTGGTCTCATGTCTGAGGTTGATGAAGTGGATTAAAAAGTATCACAAATGGGATTATCCTGATGGAGGTATGGTGGGCCAAATGCGAGGCGTGGTAGTGCACTTTTGATCTTCTTGTACAACTTGGTTATCTGGGAAAGGGGTTTTATTTCATATAGTAAAACTTGACCTTATGCATGGTGAGTGAATGGACGTGAGGTGCTTCCCAGACTAAAGTGGTATGGCCTTGGCATCACTATTGTTTGTGATATATGGTCTACTTTGGGTGATGAGCGCCATGAGAGGGGAGGCTCTACCGACCAACGAAGATGTTTATCATGTGCAAGGTGAGGTGATGATAAACATGGTTGGTTATGTGGAACCTATGGATGATTTCTAATGGAGAAATGATGTCAGGATATGCAGAGTTTTTCTGGGACTCTATCATGCTGCGGGTAGAATGATACCTGCTCTGGAAATTTCATTGGATGGAGATGTGGGTGGTTTGCATTTTACCTGAAAAAAAAAACTACCCCAAATTAAAGCATATTATTTATCAAATATTATTGAAAGACACGTGCTTTTAAAAAGAATATGAGAGATGGCATACCTGTTGGTGCTGAAATTTAATTTTTTTCGGGGTGCGAATGTGTGGCATCGCCTTTGTGGGTTATGGAGTGTTGTTCACAGTGTTGCTTTTGGTCCATTGATCAGGCTTTCAAAGCTCTCATTATGGTCCTCCAAAGTTTTTGAAAAGGGATATGTATAGGTGAATATGGCCGTAATTCAATTCATTTGTGTCTGTTGAGTATTGAGAGGTCAGAGGCTTCTGCGGAGCAGTTCTTGCCTTTGCAGTTAGCCCGAGCACCAAGTGTAATATCCCAAAAGGGAGAATGTAGTAATAATTAAACACAATATAAGAAATGAAACTAAGTAAAAAATAAATCTTTCGAAAACATCAGAATTTTTAGAGAAGTTGAGCCATTTTATTATAGAGGAGAAGATTCAGCTACACAATGTACAAAATATGAGTAGATCTAGCCAAAGAAATGGCCTAGAATCACCCTGATAACATGCCACAATAGGAACTACATAACTAGAGAGCTACTGAAAGAAAATACTACATTTTCCCTTCAGCAGAATATGAATATATGAGTACAGGCTGCAAAGGAAAATGAAGATCTACAGAAATTTGGAGCTCTGATGATGCCAAGATTCAAGATCTGGCCAATGTGATGGGTTCCCAAGATAACCCAGAAAGGATTTTCTAGATCTACAACTTTGGAAAATCACCCTCCTAGGACTTGATCCTTTATTTGCTAGGATTACAGATCTGAATCTAGATCTAAAAAATAGATGGCTGAAATATGTCACACAATCATATCTAAGCTTGAAGGGTTGATCCCTCCTTCAGATCTACAAGCTAGAAGCTCTAGATCTAGCTTCTCAATCCTCCAATGATGATTACAGCTGCTGCAACACAACTTCTCATAAAAACTTCGTTGTAATGGAAAGAGAGGATTTATGTCTGCTGAAATATGCTGCAATAAACTCCAGGATGATGGAAATATTGATGGCAAGGTGAGGGGATGATCCCTCACATTATTACTAGTTGAAATGCTAGAAACTTCCTTCCTCCTTTTGGATCTGCAAAATGGACAGTGTAATTCTAGATGGAACTACTGCTGCTAGGAGGTCAATAAATTTTGGCCTAATGTCAAATCTGATATGAAGCTTTGGGAATGATGATATTTAAGCGAAAGGTAATAGGAATAAACCTTCACCAGTTCTCCAGTTGAAATATTGAAGAAAACCTCTACCTTCCAAACTGATCTTCAGAAATCTGCAATTTCTGAATATGCATGTTCTACAAAAAGAAGGAAAATATAAGTGGCACCAATACCTGATGTAGAATGAAGTATAATACTCTTTATAGAGCTACTCAAAGAAAGAGGTGGGATTCCCGACCAGGAACACCCTGTGCTAAACAACACTTGTAATCTTTGCTAAACAACCCAAGAAATCAATGGAATGTCACATGACAATTCCATATCTAAATAGATTCTCAACATCAATAATCTCAAGCATGTCTTCATTCTCGCCTTCATATTCTTTATCTAATGGTTGAGCCTTCCCATGCCTTGGCCCTCATCTAAATTGCATTGTGCATGTGGACAAGATCCTCCATTTTTTATTGTGTTTTCTATCCAAGTCATCCATCATGTCTAGGTGCAATGTACACCCTCTCCATCATGTGTGCATTAATTGCACAACTTCCTCCATCATCTCATCATGAATGCTCCATGATATTCTGTTTGATCTCTTCAAGATCTTAGTTGACTGTGTCAACCTCCATGATCAATCTCATTAATGAGACATGATCTCCAATTCCATTCAAATTAGTAGTTGCTCAACCACCTCATTAGGTAGATCTAGGTTTAATTGATCCACATTCACACACAAAAAGTGGATATTTATTCATCTTGAGGATTATGGGTCCCTCCACCCTTTTATTTACTTAAATCATTAAGAAAATTAAGAAATATAATATTCCAAATATCATGTGAAAATTTGGGAATATTACACCAGGGATTAGTGATATCATGCCTAGGTAAACTCCAAGATATCCTATATTTTAATTTTTTCAGTTTGAGTGTGTCGGGGTCTGTACAATACTAGTTTGTACGTATTCTGAGCCTATTTTACCCTGGATTGCGCGGTCGATCAGGGTAAGAGTGCACCTTCTGTGCACAACATTAGAGTTTTGCACGCCTTATGTGTGCTTTTCTCAGCCTTGGGTGTGCCCTCTGCGTGCCTGTGAGAAATATAGGGGCACCTTCCATACGCTTGTCTAAGGGACAAGTGCACGGAGGGCCAAGGAAAATTTTGTCCAAATTTTGAAATTTTTTTCTACTTTTTTAATGTTTTCATGTTGCTGATGTGCTCCTGTTTGGTTGAAAGGATGTTGTGGAGGGAGCAAGATTTGCCCGAGCTACATACTGCTTTGGCCGTCGATGGTCATGCGCGCCAATATTTGGCGCAATGGGGTCTCCTAAAATTTTTGGAGAACGACCTTCTTCGGTCATAGGACTGACTCTTGCGTTACCTGATCGAGCATTGGAACAGGGGGCGCAAGGTGTTTGTGTTGCGTGGCTGTGACCTTGCTATCTGTCCCGAGATGGATATATACTTTGTGACTGGGCTGCTGCCTCAAGGTGAGGTGTTGTCATATCCACTCCCTTATGGGAGAGTGGATTTTGAGAAGTTCTATATGTGTCACTGTGACAGGGCGCCCCTTACGAAGGGGTGCATAGCCATTGCCTCAATGAGATATTTGGCCGAGAAGTGCATTTTGGTGGCTATCATTTGACTTGCAGGGTCGTCGGCTCCACATCGGGCATCGGGCCCATAGGTTGGAGCCTTGCGCTGGCTGAGGGCTGAGAATTTTTTGGGCTTTTCCTGTTTCTACTATGACGGGATGCTGGCACAACTTTACAAGATCTGGGATGGATCAAAGCTATTTTGCGTATGCCAGTATTTTAAGGAGCATCATGTACGAGTAGGTGGTGCTATTGAGACCGGTGGTGGCAGTGCCTACTAGGGGGCCACGGGAGCCCTGTATGAGGAGGTGGGCTCCCATGATGCTGCGAGGAGGTGGGGGTAGGGTGGGGCGTTACTGGAATTCCACGATGGAGGCTTAGTTTGAGGCCAACCCCCAAATGTTTCTGCCATTCCCATTTGCAAGGATGGATTTTCAGGGGGATCCAGATATGGGTCTGTCTCCTCACTATGTTTAGTGGCCAGTAGGTATGTTTTTTTGTTTTCTGAATTTATTTGAGTATGTATGTTTATATGTGTTTTTATGGTGACACTCACATAGTTTTTGTTACTCTTGCAGATGTTGGCAAGGTTTTTTTCCCTGTGGCTTGATTGGTTGGCAATGGCCCTCTTAGGAGACCTCGGGGAGCTCATGGAGGGATGGAGGATATCCTGCATAGCCTCAGGGTGTGGGACTCAGTGGTCAGGCTAGCGCTTCGAGGGAGGGAAATAGCTTAGTTTCAGCTGAGCAAGCTTGTGTCATGCAGCGGAGGCTCATGCTGATGCGAAGGAGGCTCGTGCTACTGAGATGACCATGCAGGTGTTAGTTCTGAAGGATGCCTGGGATCGAGTGGACCACTTGACCGAGGGAATGCCATCTCGAGGATTTTTAGATGACCTCAAGGAGGCGTGGCTGGAGACTTTGATGGCCTGGGAGAGAGACTATCGACAAGATTTACATCGGGTGGTGGTCTTGGTGTTGACAGCAGCTCTAGTAGTGGTACCAGGAGCCGTAGTGGGTCCAAGTGCCCCACCTCGGGGAGCACCTCCCTAGAGTCATTTTTGTAAACAGGGAAAGCATCCATTATGAGGATGCTTCCCCTATTTTTGACGGCTTATTTGTGTATCTTTTTAGGCTAACTGATGGGTCAGAGACATTATTTTTGTACTAAGACACATACATTTGATATATATGTGAGAGATATTTTTTTCGGATCTACATGGTGTACCCCTTGTTTCTGCTTATGAATTATGTTATGTTGATGGCTGACTATGTTTTTTGTTTTTTATGTATGACGGTTTATTCGAGATGCATTCTAGTTTAGAATATTGTTAGTTGTGTGATCAGCTGTTTGGTTTTGACTCCTTGGTACATGTGTGAATGTAATGTAGTCGAATTGTTTGCTTAATATTTTTGCACGCAAATATTTTCTAAATAGATGTGGATCTCGAATCTCAAATTTTTGGTTTAACTGCAACATTACTGACTGGGAATCGAGGTAGACATGCATATGGAATATTCCTTGATGGAGGGCGTCACACATAAGTCCTATGATGGCATCATATTCTGCCTGATTGTTTGTTGTTGAACCTGTTGATCAGCGGTTGTCATTGATGTCAACCCAAGCAGCACCAGGGGCTAACCCAATATTGCATGGGAATTTTTACCTACCAAATTAATATATTTTCGGTCAATAATTTTTTTGATGGTTTCTACTTGCCGAGATTTTTCCGTTGATATATGGCACGCCATGTAATTCTTCACGGTTTGAGAGATATTCATGTTTGAAGTTTGTACCCCCAGTTAGTGGGCTAAAAACCCATAGGGTTGGGGCATGGGTCATTGAAAAGTCATAATTAATATTTTTTAAGCTCCTAAAATCCCTCCCATGTTCACTTGTTGAATCCCCTCTCAACCTAAGCATTTATATAAATTGTGATCCTCATTTCCTCCTTATGCAAGGGATTTCGCCATCTGAAACAGGTCATTGTGGAATTTTCGCTCTAAAATTTCTTCTACAAAGGTTTAGAAGCTCAAATTATTATGAGGTGAAGCTAAAATCCTGAGGAAGCTATTGTAAAAATTTCAGATCAAGGTGCGCAATATTTTTGGACATATGATCTGTGGAAGTCAGGGTTTTTGTAGGCTCTTGAAATTCATCTCAAAGAAGTGACCTTGATAAATTTGTCATAAATCCATCTCTGAGTATCAGATTAGAATTCTATAAAAAGTGGTAGATAATGCACAGTATTTACTTTTCGCTCTATAAATTTTAGAGCCAAATGAAGAAACAGTGACATGTGGCACGCCGTACAAGTGCTCTCTACTGAAATAGTCCTTACTTAGGGCATTGTGAGAGATTGGGTATAACTCTCTTTTGAAGAATCAAAATTGGGTTAGACCTATGGCACTAGAAAGACGTTTCAGAGGACTACTACAAGACCAAAAATCAGATATTGAGGATCTGAAATAACAAAGATACACCATATTCAATATCGAGCTCCTAGAAGGAAAGAAAAAGATAGATCATGTGTTGTCAAGGGTTGCAAAGGACCAAAAATTTTACGGCAGCAAATCAAAGCAAGGTGCAACAGAGGGTAGCATGACAAGAGCAGCAACAAAGGTGCATAACAACAACAAGAAGTTCATCATATCAAGTCTTCAAGTGGGCAGCACTGCACATAATCATTGTAAAGGTATCATTGTAAATACATTATTATACAAATTGTACTAGTGTCTATCTACCAAGGGTTGAAGAGGCAGTGTTGGGAGGTCTAAGATCATCATTAGGTGGTTGTGTCAAAGTTGGGTTTATGTTGTAGTATATCTTCTTCTTCTGCATCATTCTATATCATTGTAAAGTGGACCATTTTCCTTGGTACGGGAGTCCATTCTTCTTTTATTCTTCTATAGGGTGGTAGGGTGGTGGTAGGGTGAGTTGTAGCTCATTGGGTGTTGGGGCATTCATTCAGTTGACTACTGAAGAATCTCAGGAGTTGGAGTGTCCATCAAGTGGGAGCTAGAGAAGAATGCTTTTCTAGATTCTAGGAAGTTGGAGCTTTATTTTCAATTGGAGTTGAATATTAAAGAATTATTAGAATAGAATTAGGTGGTTTTTGTCCCGGAGTGGGATTCCACCTTAAAAACTATGTGCATTTGTGTTTCTCTTGTTTGCTTCTATCATTGTACAAACACTGATAATAATTGAATATTAACTAATGCTCTAATTGAAAGGAATACTGATTCACCCCCCTCCTCTAAGTATTTCCAACAATTGGTATAAGAGCTTGGTTCCTTCAATAGCAGTTTAACAGCTGGAAGGAGGTCATGGAACATACCAAGAATAGTGTACCTCTATTCAATGAAAATAATTATGCACTCTGGAAAGGGAGAATGGAGGTCTATCTCTTGGCGCAAGGTTACGAAGTATGGGACACTGTTCAAAATAGATTTATATCAACCGCAGATGAACAAGGTAAGAAGAATTTGGTAAATGATGCAAAAGCAAAGAATATTATTATGAATGGACTTATTTAATCTGCTTATCATAAGGTGTTGGGTTGTAAAACTACCAAAAATGTATGGGACAAGCTTGAGAATATATATGTAGGTGACTCAAATGTTAAAGAAGCAAATATTCAAATCTATAGAGAAAAATTTGAGCAACTCAGAATGAAAGAAGATTGCAACATTGCTGCATACTTCCAATACATTGATGAAATAACCAATACTTTGGAAGGATTGGGAGAGCCAGTTGACAAGAAGACTATTATACGAAAGATTCTTAGAACGTTACCAGGGAGATTCAACCAAAAGGTATCAGTCTTAGAATACAGTGCAAATCTGGACAAACTCAGCAAGGACGAATTGCATGGAGTTCTCATAGAATATGAAATGAGACTTGATGAAGAAAAGGGTACCTAAAATATAGAAACTGTGTTCGTTGCATCTAAGAAAACCAATAAGGACAAACAACCTTCAATTGAAATGACATGCACCCGCAAGTGTGAAGAAAAAGGAGATGATGGAGAAGGTCTTTTAGATGAAGAATATGCTTACTTTACGAGAAAACTAAAACCTGGTAAGGGAAAATTTAGAGGTAAACTTCCATTGATATGTTTCAGTTGTGGTGAGGTTGGGCATTTCGTATCAAAATGTCCAAAAAAAATTGATGGCAACTCAAAAGGAAAGAAAGGCTTTAAGAAATTCAAAAAGCAAGGCAAAAAGAAAGGATCCAAAAGGAAATTTATCTCTAAAGAAGATAGCTCATCATCTGATGAAGAATGTGACAACAAAGAAGAAGCCAATGAGAAAGTGTTGTTTATGGCCAAGCACAATAAACAAGAAGTATCAAACACTGAAGAAGAAGGGTTGACCATAGAAGAATTTTATGAGGCAATCAAGCTTATAAAAGAGCTCAATGTTGAGAAGATCTGTTCCAATACTCTTGAAGAAAGTTCAAGGTCTCGAAATTGAGGTTGAAGAACACAAATGTATTGAAGAGTCACTTCAAAAGAAGTTGGAAGAAAGCAACCAAGAAAGGGAAGCATTAGAAGCCGAAGTAGTCTCGCTGCGTAAGGAAGTGAAGAAGGGAAAAATGGTCCAAAACTATGCCAACATCTCAAGGGCATTGGAAGAACTCATCAAAAATCAACGATCTTACAACGATAGAATTGGCCTCGGTTACAAAAATGAAGAAGCAGGACCTTCTACAACAAAATACAATGAACCTATGAGATCTGACATACATGTAGACTTCATTGGACAAGATTCGCAAGCACATCCTTGGAAGACGATTCCTCGACGAATATTTTCATCTAGGTACCAACGTATTTTTAATGGCTATTATTATTCATGTGGAAAATTTGGTCATAAAGCTATAGAATGTCGCACGTAGCCCAGGAACCAATACAATTCCAAGAGATTCTTCAAATATGAACCTCCCAAGGCTCAAAAAAACATCAATAGATTTGAACATTTAAGAAATAATATGGAATGTTACAAATGTCAGAACTTTGGACACATAGCTAGAGACTGCAGACTTGAAAATCCTCCAGAATAATCTTCGAAGCCACAAAATGAATGAACATGGAAGAAGAAGAAGACTTATAATTGTGATCTCGCTCTCAAGGCTCAAAAAAATAAAGATGTGTGGTATGTTGACAACGGTTGCTCAATGCATATGACTGGAGATAGAAGGAAATGTGTATCTCTAAAAGATAAGAAGGATGGAACCATATCCTTTGGAAATGATGGATCTTCAAATTTTATAGGATCAGGTACCATCACTCTCGGAAGCAAAGATGTTATAGCCAAGAATGTTCTATTGGTCGAAAACATGAATCACAATCTGCTCAGTGTTGGAAAAATGTGTGATCAAGGACACACAATGCTATTCAACTCCACAAAATGTGAAATCAGGAAAGGAAGGTATGGTAAAATTGTGGCTGCAGCAAGTCGAGCTCCAAATGACATATATGTTTTGGATGAAGTAACTAAAGCATGTCTACTAGCTAAAGAAGATGAAAGCTGGTTATGCCACAAACGAATGGGTCACATAAACTTTGACAATCTTGTCAGGATAAGCAAAAAGGAAGCAGTATGAGTAATGCCGAAAATCTCAAAACCTTCCAACACACTATCTGAGGCATGTCAGCATGGCAAGTAGACAAAAGTCCAATTTAAAACAAAAGAACACTTTGCATCACATCCATTGGAATTGATACATACTGATCTATGTGGTCATGTGAGAACAAAAGGCTTAGACGGAGAATTATATTTCATGTTAATGATAGATGACTATACCAGGATGACAGCCGTCAGTTTTCTAGAGAAAAAATATGAAGCATTTGAGTGCTTTAATATCTACAAGGAGTTGGTTGAAAATGAAACTAATTTGAAAATAAAGTTTTTAAGATTAGATAATGGTGGAGAATTCAGTTCCAAATTATTTCAGCAATACTATGACAAAAATGGAATAAAAAGGCAATTTTCAACAGCATTAACATCTCAGCAAAATGGAGTTACTGAAAGAAAGAACAGAACCATACAGGAAATGGGTAGAACAATGTTGAAGGGCTCAAATTTCTAGGTTCAAGCAATTGATACAGAAATCTTCATTATCAACCAAAGTCTTCTCAGAAATAATTGCAACAAGATTCCATATGAATTATGGAAGGAAAACCAACTAATGTAAAATATTTCAGAATCTTCGGAAGAAAATGTTATATCAAAAGAGAAGATCAAAATTTGGGTAAGTTTGAATCATGTGTTGATGAAGGTATATTTGTTGGTTACTCACGCAAAAGAAAGGCCTATAAATGCTATAATCTAAGACGAAAATAGATAGTGGAGAACATAAATGTTACATTTGATGAAGATGGTGTTCTAGCGAGTAATGATGAGGTTCTAGAATCTTTGAAACTTGAGACAGAGGTTGAAAAATACACAGATAAAATTGTAGAAGAAGAAGAAAATATCGACGAGGAAGAAGTAAACAATGATCATCAAGATATACCAAAACAACAACAAGAAGCTCCTCCAAGGATAACAAAAGAGTGGATTCGAAAGAACCATCCATCAAATCAAATCATTGGTGACATAAATGAAGGTCGACAGCTTCGTTCATCACAACAAGCTCACGTTGCTTTTCTAACAACCTTTGAGCCTAGTAGTTTTTAGGAAGCCAGCCAGAATGAACATTGGGTAGCAGCTAAGAATGAAGACTTGGATCAAATTGAGAAGAATAACACCTGGGAATTAGTTCCACGACCAAAAGATAGAAATGTCATTAGGACTAAATGGGTGTTCAGGAACAAATTGAATGAAGATGGGCAGGTTACCAGAAACAAAGCAAGATTGGTTTGCAAAGGCTATGCACAAGTGGAAGGAACTGATTTCGACGAAACATTTGCACCAGTTTCCAGAATGGAAGCCATACGAATGTTTATCACCTATGCATGTTCAAGAAAAATCAAAGTCTACCAAATGGATGTTAAGTCAGCATTTCTGAATGGAGAATTAGAAGAAGAAGTTTACATCAAACAACCTAAAGGTTTTCTACTATCACAAAAATAAGACTATGTCTGCAAGTTAAAGAAGGCTCTATATGGTCTCAAGAAGTCTCCCAAAGCATGGTATGCTTGTCTTGATGGATATCTATGTCAACAAGGGTTCAAGAAAGGTACTATTGATAGCAATCTTTATGTACAAATAGATAAAGATAATTTAACAATCGTTGAGCTATATATGGATGATATAATATTTGGTAGCAATGATGATCGAATAAGTAAGAACTAAACTAAAAAGATGCAAAGTGAGTTTGAGATGTCTTTAGTTGGTGAGCTGACATACTTCTTAGGGCTTCAAATATCTCAGCAAGAGAAAGAAATATTTATATGTCAAGTGAAGTAAATCGAGGAAATGCTCAATAAATTCAAAATGGAAGATTTCAAACCCGTCCTTACTCCGATGGTAACAGGTTGAAAATTGAGCATAGACGACTCATCTAAGGATGTGGATCAGAGGTTTTACAGATCTATGATTGGTAATATTCTATATGTAATAGCCTCTCGTCCAGATGTTATGCAAGCAGTTGGACAAGTAGCAATATTCCAAGCAGCACCAAAATAATCACATATTATTGTCATCAAAATAATTCTTCGATATCTAAAAGGCACAGAAGAATATGGCTTGTGGTATCCCAAGGGTAAAAATCTCATTATTCAAGCCTTTATAGATGAAGATTGGGCAAGAAGCGTTGATGATCGTAAGAGTACTAGTGGAGCAGCATTCTATCTAGGTGGTTGTCTCGTATCATGGTTGAGCAAAAAGAAAACTTCAATCTCGTTATCTACAGCGGAAGTAGAATACATTGCAGCAGCATCATGTTGTACTCAAGTCCTTTGGATGAAACAAACTTTGCAATATCTTCAAGTACAATTCAGTGAGCCTATTCCCATATTCTATGACAACACTATTTCCATCAGCATCTCCAAGAATCCTGTCATGCATTAAAAAACAAAACACATTCCGATCAAATATCATTTTGTTAGAGAACAAGGCGCTGAAAAGAAAATCAAACTTGCGTATGTTTGTACAAAAGAACAAATTGTTGATATCTTCACTAAACCTTTACCTCGTGAAGCATTTGAATATCTTCATCAAAAGCTTGGGATTATCCCAAGTTCTCATTAGATTACAGGTCTGTAGTACGGTTATGTGTCAGCAGGAGTGGAAGTGTGTATAGGTCCGCAGAATGGTTGTGTTTCAGGGGGAGTTACCCTTTGCCATTGATGTCAAATGGGGAGAGAATGTTGTAGGAAGAGGTGTCATGATCGCAGGGGGAGTACTTGTGTTGCCATCAATGCCAAAGGGGGAGATCTTTGACCAGCGGTTGTCATTGATGTCAACCCAAGTAGCACCAGGGGCTAACCCAATATTGCATGGGAATTTTGACCTACCAAATTAATATATTCTGGGTCAATAATTATTTTGATGGTTTCTACTTGTCGAGATGTTTCCATTGATATATGGCACACCATGTAATTCTTCACGGTTTGAGAGATATTCATGTTTGAAGTTTTTACCCCCAGTTAGTGGGCTAAAACCCCATGGGGTTGGGGCATGGGTCATTTAAAAGTCATAATTAATATTTTTTAAGCTCTTAAAATCCCTCCCACGTTTACTTGTTGAAGCCCCTCTCAACCTAAGCATTTATATAAATTGTGATCCTCATTTCCTCCTTATGCAAGGGATTTCGCCATCTGAAACATGTCATCGTGGAATTTGTGCTCTAATTTTTTTTCTACGAAGGTTCAGAAGCTAAAATTTTTATGACGTAAAGCCGAAATCCTAACGAAGCTACTGTAAAAATTTCAGATCAAGTTGCGCAATATTTTTGGAGATATGATCTGTGGAAGTCAGGGTTTTTGTAGGCTCCTGAAATTCATCTCAAAGAAGTGATCTTGGTAAATTCGTCATAACTCTCTCTCTGAGTATCGGATTGGAATTCTGTAAAAAGTGGTAGATATTGCACAATATGTAATTGTTTTTCTATCAATTTCAAAGCCAAATGAAGAAATAGTGACACATGGTGTGCCGTACAAGTGTGCTCTGTTGAAACAGTCCTTAATTAGGGCATTGTGAGAGATTGAGTATAACTCTCTCTTGAAGAATCCAAATTGGGTCAGACCTATGGCATCAAAAATATGATTTAGAGGACTACTACAAGACCAAAAATCAGAGATTGAGGATCTAAAATAACAGAGATACACCAGATTCAATATTGTGCTCCTAGAAGGCAAGAAAAATCTAGATCATGTGTTGTCAAGGGTTGCAAAGGACCAGAATTTATATGGAAGTAAAGAAAAGTAAGGTGCATCAGAGGGTAGCATGACAAGAGTAGCAACCATGGTGCATAACAGCAGCAAGAATTTCATCATATGAAGTCTTCAAGTGGGCATCACTGCATACATTCATTGTAAAGGTATCATTGTACTTAGTCATTGTAAATACATTATTGTACAAATTGTACTAGTGTCTGTCTGCCAAGGGTTGAAGAGGTAGTGTTGGGAGGTCTAATATCATCATTAGGTGGTTGTGTCAAATTTGGGGTTATTTTCTAGTATATCTTCTTCTTCTGCATCATTCTATATCATTGTAAAGTGGACCATTTTCCCTGGTACGGGAGTCCATTCTTATTTTATTCTTCTATAGGGTGGTAGGGTGGTGTTAGGGTGAGTTGTAGCTCATTGGGTGTTGGGGCATCCATTCAGTTGACTACTGAAGAATCGCGGGCATTGGAGCGTCCATCCAGTGGGAGCTGGAGAAGAATTATTTTCTAGATTCTAGGAAATTGGAGCTTTATTTTCAATTGGAGTTGAATATTAAAGAATTATTAGAAAAGCATTAGGTGGTTTTCTTCCCAGAGTGGGTTTCAACCTTAAAAACTATGTATTTTTGTTCCTCTTGTTTGCTCCTATCATTTTAGAAATACTGATAATAATTGAAGATTAACTAATGCTCTAATTGAAAGTAATACTGATTCACCCCCCCCTCTCAATATTTCCAAAAAAACCGATACACACACCATTTGTGTAGAGTGGTGATCATTCAAGGTGATAGATAACCCAGGTGGATGATGCTAAACTTTGAGACCATCTTGATGCTCCATCAGCAAATCCAAAGTAAGGTCAGTTGGGTTATCCATTGTGACACTTGAGCATGTTTTGTAAGAAGTCTTTTGGTCAAAATTTTTAAAACGATTGGGTTTGTGCACATTGACTCTAGGGTAGGGCATGCTTGGCCCTTATGAATATAATTTCTTGAGGTAAAGGCCGTTAACGGGGTTGTTGAGGTATGTCCCATCCAGTTCTGTCAAGATTTATGCCCCATTAAGGAGTCAATATTTTACGATGTAGGGTGTTTTCCACAAGGTTTCGAACTTTCCTGGCCCTAGGGCTTCTTTTGTGAAATAATAGCGTAGGACTAGTTCTCCCTTAGTGAATGAGTGAGGGTTGATGTGGTGGTTGAACGATGCTCTTACCCATTTCTTTTAGGCCTTTTTATGTTAAAACAATTGTTGTCCCTTTCATCAACGAGCTCTAGTTGTACTGGACGATGTTCTAGAGGTTGGGTATCATCAAGGAGTTTGATGGAGGCATGCAAATTCGGGATCTCGCGTTCTATGGGAATCACAGCTTCGACCCCATATACCAAGTGGAAGGGATTAAAACCAGTGGATGTCTTGACAGTTGTGCAGTATGCCCATAGGGTGGAGAAGAGCATATGGTGCTAGTTGGTTTTATGGTTATTCACGATGCATCGTAACATCATTTTGATGACTTTGTTTATAGCTTCTACATGCCCGTTGGATTGGGGGTAGTATGGTGAAGCGAATTCGTAGGTGAATCCAAGGTAGTGAGATAGCTCCTCGAAAACGTAATTCTCGAAGTGTTTCACATGGTCAGAGACTAACTCTTTGGGAATGTTGAACCAGGCGATCATGTGGTTAAATAAAAATCGAGCAACTTTTTCTGTAGTGTTATCATATGCGGGCATGGCCTCTTTCCACTTGGTGAAATAATCGACAACCACTATGATGTATTTATGATTTCCAGAGGATGTAGGGTTGCAAGTCATGAAGTCGACTCCCCATTTACAAAAGGGTTGGCAACAATGATAGGGTGTAGAGGAGCGGGAGGGGCTCTTGCCTTATGAGCAAAGTGTTGGCATCGCTCGCATCTCTTGACCATTGTAATGCAATCATGAAACAGGGATGGCCAAAAATATTCTGCCCATAGGAATTTTTGGGCTATGGCCATTCCAGATAGGTGGTCACCGCAAGCACCTCCGTGGCAGTCATTGAGGGCTCATTCCACATGGTCGTGAGTGAGGCATCGACGTAAAATGGTGTCGATGCCCCATCAGTAAAATACATTGCCTATGAGGAGATATCAGGGGGCCTGGTGGAGTTTCACCGATGGTCATCTCGAGTGATATGAGGTCTGAAATTTTGAGTTCGTAGGAAGAGGATAATGTCTCTGTACCAAGGGTCATCGGTTGCTACGAAGAAGAGATGCTCATCTAGTATCAAATTATTTACTAGTGATCCCTTGGTATCCCTTGGGAGGTCCATAATGAACTTTGCTAAGATAAGTGTCTTTTTTCTTTTAGGGGAGCGAAACCGTAAGTCATATTCTTATAGAATGACTATCCAGCGGGCGTACTTATGGTTCATTAGGTGGCATGTAAGCAGGTATTTCATGGGATTAATATCTGCAATAAATGTAGTGATTTTTAAGATTATGTAGTGGCGAAGTTTCTAGACTACATGTATTAATGCTGGGGAAGTCTTTTCTTTAGGCTCATATCTTAATTTTGGGCCTGATAAGGTTTTATTGACATAATAAATTACATGTTGCTTCCCATATGGGCCTTCCTGGATCAAAACTCTGGCCAAGGTGGACTCAGAAGCTGATAGATACCGGATGTAATCTCTGTCATAGTCTCGAGGACTGATGAGTGGTGCTGAAGATCATTTTTCTTTCAGTAAATTAAATTCTTATTGGGCGTGATCATCCCATTTGAATGGGATGTCCCAACGAATGAGGTGGATGAACCCTTGAGTGCAAGTGGCATAATCTGGGACGAAGCGTCTCAGAAAATTGGCCTTCCCCTACAGGCTTTACAGTTTCCTAAGGGTTTGAGGTGGAGGTACCTCTTTGATAGCTTGGACCTTGAGGGGGTCCATGTGAATCCCTTGCTGGGACACGATAAAACCTAAGAGTATTCCTGTGCTAAGATAAAAGACACACTTGAAGGGGTTCAGGCGTAGGTTGTATTGACGACATCATTGGAATACCAATCTCAGATCCTCAATACGGTCTGAACGCTTCTTAGAGCGAACGGTCAGGTCATCCATGTAGGCGAGGATAAGATGTGCGAAGTCATGAAATATCTAGTTCATGGACCTTTATAAGGTGGCTCCAACATTTTTTAGGCCAAATGGCATTACCTTGTATGCGAATCTATCCAGGGGGTGGTGAACGTAGTTTTATACCTATCTGTATGGAAGATTTTAATTTGGTTGTATCCAGAGAATAAAACCATAAAGGAGAGAGCCTCGTGACCCGCACAATCATCGATGGCTTGGTCGATGAATGGGGTGGGGTAATTGTCCTTAGGAAAATCTTTGTTCAAATCCTGAAAATTGGTGAAAACGCATATGATGCCCTATTTTTCATGATGAGAACATGGTTGGAAACCCAAGATGTGTAAGCAATGGTGTAGATAAACCTAGCTTTGTGAAGCTTATCTATTTCTCATTTTATTGCTTCTTCCTTTGATGGGTGCATTTGACATTGTTTCTAGCACACTGGGGGTACCTCGGGCCAAGTGTAAATATGGTGCTCTATGATAGTGGGACTAAGCCCAGGCATTTCTGAGTAATCCTACGCGAAGATATCTCGATACTCTTATAGCAATTCGATATAAGAGGCTATTTCTTCTAGAGATCATGCTGCCCCCAATGAGATTTCTTTGACCTTTGTAGGATTTTGGGATATGTTCACCTTGATAGTAAGTGAGATGTTTTACATATTTCCTTCCTCGAACACATTGGGCACCGGGATGGGATTTTTGAACCAATCGACTTTTCCTGATGGCAGGAAATCTTTTGATTCGATCGCATAGATCTCTTGTTCTTTTGTCTTGTCAAGACTGAACATGTGCTTGGTGAGAAAAAGCGAACAGTGATGCATTGCATCCCATGGATAATTTGTCTCTATCATTACCTCTAGGATGTCCTCATCCGAATGAAATAAGGATCTTAAGTGGGATTGATCCCATGCAAGGTTATGCTAAAGAGGTTCAATCCTCATGGATCTAGTTGATAGACATGAGAAGGATTCCATCGTCGATGTGTTGGAACTGGAAGTGGTCGAAAGAGTGTAGACATATTGGTTCTGCACTGTCATAGGAACAAATACTCTCGTAGTTGCAGCTAACTCGACACTTATGGCAGATGAGCATATAGCTCGAGTCATAGTTTCGATACATGATGATATGAATCATATATGGTGTATCATGTAGTTGGCATTTGGTGGGGGAATAATCTTCGTGATGGGAATTTGTGTAAGCGCAAGGTTGGGTCCCCCGTTAGGATGGTCAATTTCGTGTTGGTGGAAATTGTGACTGGTGCAGAGGTCCTAAACATTTCCATTAATGAGCATGCCTTTGGTTCATGTTTTTGGCCAGTGCAGATGATGCATGGTACCACTATGCCAACTGATTAGATTGTGTGATAACCAACACTACTTGTCATCCAAAATGTGGACACTTGGAAAGGATCTGTTTTAGAAGATGAGGTCTTCTGCTTCCATTTCTGTGTTGTTGGCTTGGGTGTGTCTAACTCTTTTAGGGAGTGTAGACTTAACATTGCTCTTGTTGCTCTTAGCTTGAGGAGATGCTCACATTTAATTGTATGGTGAAAGTGTGAACAAATCCGGCAATAAGTACGTGTGATCTTCTCTTGGTTAGAGAGAAGTCTTTGTGGCAAAGAAGAGTGTGTGAAAACTTCTTGCGAGGGGCTTCAATTATTTGCACTGATTGACCCGGTGGTCATTCAGGTCGCATAGTCCACATGTTATCCTAGGTTGGGCCTGGGTCATGCTTGGTTGGTGCGCTATCCCAGTTTTCCCATCACTCTTTTGTGGGTGTGGGGTTGTTGGCTTGGGGGTGATGTATTTTCTATATCGTTTGAGAAGATCGTCCCATTTCTCCTCTATTGTATGAATCATATCAATGACTGGTGGAAGAACTCGTAGGATATAGGTACAACATTGTCCACAGTGATTGCCCTGACATACAGAGCAAAATAGCCTCGATATGGGGGTCCCATCGTGCTCAGTTTGTGGTTTGGCGAGGTACCAGCTTCGTAACACTGCTAAATCAGGACAAGTGGCGACCACATGATTGGGCATTTTACATAATGCACATGTTGGTCTTCTCTGTAGAGAGCGGTTGGGGGAAACTAAGGGTTCCTTGATTGGTCGCTTTTCAACTGACAGGAAGAGAATGGATCTGCTCATCACATCTTCTTGGGTTGTCGATTTGTTCATGGATTTCGAGTCTATGCCATCTTCTTGGGAGAGGCAGAATATGGTTGAGCATAAAATAGCTAGCGCTAAGCGGAATCGGGGGATATAGTGGAAATTTTCTAGAAGGTGGTTGTTGGCACATAAAGGACATGTGAATTGCGATGCTCGCAATCCAACCTAATAAACCCGTTCTATGGGATACCATCTATGGATGATTTCCAGGGCTGTGCATTCTTCGATGAAGTGAACATGTTCATCACACAACTTGAAACATATGATAGGAGGGGGGAATATGAAAGGGTGTATTTTTAGTGACTGTCATTCCTCTTGTAGGTACAGGATAGTGCGAGGTTCATCCCCAGATGACTGGGTGGAGGGATCCTCTTGATAGGATCGCTCAATGGCGTGTAAGGAATCCCTATATCATGGGATTTCTGGGAAACGATGGGTATAATGCCCATAATTTCTACAGATAGTGCATGCATGATTGGTACGGAAAGCTTTACTTTTGGTGGCAGGTTCCTTTTCATGGGAACGTGGAGTTGCGATGTCTACCTCGCAGCTTAGGAGTGATTTTATTTCATACAGATCTGGGAAAATGTGGGTAGGGTATCCTACTACGTCACATATGGCGCAACTTGGTGATTCCCGTTCCACGATGGGAGTCTCCACTCTCTTTCCTCTCTTGGTTTTTTTAACTATAATCATCGTTTTTGCAATGGGAATTTCCTTTGCAGGGATGTTTTCGACAGTTTCCTGTATGGGTGGGGCCTCCTCGGGATTGAGGGCTTTAACCTTGTGGTAGTAATGTGTGTGGCTCTTGTCCCAATAGGGGGAATGAGGTAGCAAACTAGTATTGCGAAATATATGTTTGGTAACACCATTGTTGCCAAAACTTGCTGGGATACGAAACCAGTTGGGGGGTAGAGGAAAAGGGTTTTGGAAGCAACTGTTACACAATATTTTTTCACCATCCCTGCAATCCCCATCCCACACATTGGAGGACCATTTATGTCACTAATAAGAAGTGTCATGCCTTGCAAAAACCATCATTGCATCCCTTTCCATGAGGACAACATTCCTTATGTTGACAATTCCTTGAGCAGACCATCAGAAACACATGTTTTTGGGTTGGCGCTGGTAGAACGTTATGTCCTCACGCCAATGAGGAAGATTAACACTGGGCCCCACACCCATTGGCACTATTTCCTAGTGAGATACCTGCACCAAGCAATTTTTGGAATGTTCTTTAAAAATAGAGGCAAATTTTCCATGATAACAACTTCTTAGGTGAGTCAGCCTGGGTGGTTTGACTGAATAACCACGACAATCCTCCTTTGGCCTCTTGTTTCCACCTTTTGGGAAACCTCCCAAAGGATAAGGCCTCCCTTCCACCATTGTAGGGATCCCAACCTCCTACTCTCCCTCTATAAATAAAGCTGTCTCCCATTGATACACTAGCTGAAAAATTATAGCCCAATAGCTGAAGAGAAATGTTGAACATCTTGTTGGCGAGATAAAGCAGGAAGAGACCTTTGTCAAGAGAGATCTTAGGCTTGTGTCCTCGGCTCATCCCAATCCCCTGCCGATCCTTCGAGACGTGCTTCAACTGAACCCACTAAAGGAGGCTATGACGTCAAGGCTCCAGTTGTGATATATTTCTTCTATTTATATATACATGACTATTGTCTCGTTCCCATTTTGTGTTAATATGGTTTATTTTGCGTAACATGTTTAATACTCCTTGACTGATTAGCTGGTTACGAATGCAATTATTATCTTGTACACTAATTTTTTCCTTTGATCTTTGCACAAGAATCTGGGTACCATTGCTGAAGGACTGCGACCTGTTGAGGCATAGATTAAGAGGTCATTACTGATACAGTTGCGACAATCGCGTTGGACTCTAGGTAGGACAATCTACCCCAACCTATTTCATTTGTTAACTAGGAACCTACACATTATCTTGTTCCCTTGTTGCTAGACCCACTCTAGGGCCAGAGGGATCGTCTCTCTCCATAGAGAGGATTTACCTACACAACAAGTTTGAGACTCCATTGGGGATCAGTGTGAGTTTTTCGTCTCATTGTTCATTGGGAATTTTCCTTGTCTAGTCGACTTCGGTCGTTTGATTTCTTGTCTGCCTTTTTTGGCTTGCTTGCCTATTTGGAATTCTCCTATTCAGCTCCATAGTGTCAATATTGGCCTCCACTCACTAGTTTTTTCCTTTTCCCATAGTTTTCTATCTTGGCAAGGTTTTGCTCTAAACATTCACGCCAATTGGAACTTGTTGGTTTTGTTGCAATAGCACCAACCCCTGTTTGGCACGGATTACCACCTTACATTCACGCCAAATCCTGTAGGATTTGGTTTCACCTCCCTTTTGAGTTTTTGGTCAGTTGTGCTTGAATCTAGGTTATTTATTTGATTTGAAATTGGTCTTTTGGGCTTGTTTCGACTACCATAAGCTTGTCTTTCTCACCTATTTTTCCATTGCCTCATTAGTGAGATTCATAGCCCTATGGTTTCTAGGTGTATTTTTCTCACTGAGCCTTTTGATTTAAGTTCGATTCTTTTTTATTTTTGTCAGTTCGATTCCCTAATCGATTGTGTTGGTCTTTCTTGATCCATTGTGTTTTGGTTTGTTGAATGATTACCTTTGTTTTTTTTTTTACTTTCCATTTCTTCACTTTGAGCATATAACACATTTCTCATTTGGGTCATTTTGAAAGCTTTATGTTTATTTGAAAGAGTGCATCATTGGTTTGAGTAAGTTTTTATGTCTGTATTGCTTTTGAATTATTCATTTTAATATCTCTACATTTTCAGTTCTCTAAAATAGTGTTCGATTTGATTTTTAATGTAATAGGGCATTGTATGCTTCATTCATTCAAAAAACAAAAAATTGGCATTCTTTCATTTGCATCAAAAATGAAAAGTTCTTTTGCATAACTAGCTCTTAGTGAACTAGGAAAGAGTTTTTCATTTCTTGTTTGGTTGTATTAGATGCATTAGTGGATTTATTCTTATGATTTCATTGTTTTCTAATTTCTGAAATATCTCTATCCTTCTCTTAATTAGCATTCATCGAATGAAAATGATGTTCTTTTGCATATAACATGCATTTAGGAATTCTAGATCCCATTCGGTAGGGCCTTGAAACTAAAACATTAATTCAAGATAAAATTTAAAATTTATTCAATCAATATAAGGAAGAATTGGAACCTAACGCAAAATTTTTTAGAGGTCTAGGCTAGTGACATGTTCCGGCGTCATTAAACCTAGTAGTTGTTGTTCGCCACCTGGCTTTAGACAACACTAGTACGGACTTGCGCTCCCCGTACCGTCGCGTATATAAAGGGAGACCCTCATAGGTTCATATCCTTTATCCATAGGAAGCCAAGTATGCCGCCCTGTAACCGTGATACACTGAAAACATCATTCGGGGAGACTACCTACATGTACATTAAGTCCTTGTTCATTTCTCTTTCATTTGATCACCAAGGTGTATATGGAAGTTCACGGAAACTTGGTACACCCTCTTGCTTAGATTACCTGAGTAGTCATTTCGATCTTTTCGTGACTCCTTAAAAAGGAAAAGATGATTGAGCACTTGTCCTTTCATGCTCGTTTAAATCTGAAAGTGACTATAGTCATCTTTTGTCTGTTTCTTGACTCTTAAAACATGAAACAACAAAGTTTTGTTCTGATGTCTTAAAATTAACTACCTACGATCACATACCTGTTAAATTTTTTATGCTTGGCTTCTTTTCATATTTCCTTAGTGTTTGATATTGAAGCCTTGAATTAGCTATCTCGTTTTTCTTCCTATCTTGAAATATTTTCACAGTGGCAGAACCACCAGTTTCATCGTCTTCTTCACTGCCTCCTAGTGGTAGTCCTTTTCCTGAAGTTTCCTTTGAAACCCCTCAGTCCACTAGGTTTGTCGAGCTTGCGCAACCTATTCTCCTGAGTGTTCAACCTCTCGCTACCCAGTCACCTCCTGAAGAGTCAGTTGAGTTCAATTGGCGACCTCAGGGTGCCTGGTCTGGTTTTGGGAGTAAGGAAGAATTCCCTCCTCTTACCTTGGGATCACCATTTTTAGCCATTTCTTTACCTCCTAGTCCTCGTTGTCTTTTCGATGATCTTACGGTTTTGCTAGGAAATGATTCTTCGAGTCTTGTCGGTAGTGAAGAAATGCATGTTTCTACAATGGAATATCAACTTTTCCCATAAGATCTCCCACGTGTCTCCAGTCAACCTTCTCCTCAATCAGTGTCACTTCCACCCAGTTATCGTACTTTGATTCAGATTATCTCTAGTGTTGCATCCATAGCACAGCCCAGTACATCGACTCCTCCAAGGAGTTTGGTCCTTCGTTCATTAGGAATGCCACCTTTGACACCTAGTCTAATGGTCATTGTTACATCTGTCCCGGTTACATCTATCCCGATACAACCTACCATTTGTGTGGCTTCATCTGCACTGGTTGTTACGACTCAGTTGTAAGGATCTTTTCAAACTCGCAGGTCTATTTTTCTTAATCCTATGTGGCCTATTAGACCCACTGTGAGTATATCACAAGCTCGTGCTATGGAAACCACACCTGCTTCTAGTACGACTATGGTTTCTAATTCTATCCATGGTGGCCTTACTTTCGATTAGTATCTGTTGGCTGTTTAGTAGCAGAACTCTCAAGGTTCTCAGTAGCCCCAAGCTCCTATCAATCCTCCACATCACAATGATGTCTATGGTAATCCCGTATATATGCCTCCTATTGATCCGCATCAGGTTGTTTATCTGCCCCCAGCTGATCCTTATTGGATTGTTCCTCATCAAGGGCCATTGATACATGCGCAACCCTCGGGCCTACAAGGAAAACCCTTACAAGGACAGCCTTTGGTCTAGCAGGGACAAATGTTTGGTCCTCAGGGAAAATCTTATGGTCCAAGAGGACAACCCTTATAGGTTCAACCTTCAGTCCAACAAGGACAACCCTACGGTCCTTCTGGTCAACCTAAATTTCAACCAGGAGCATCTTATGTTCCTGGGGGGCTAATGTATCCACTACAGGGACAACCTTTTGTGCAAAAGTAGCAACCTTACATTCCGCAAGGCCAAGCTTTTATACAGCAAGGAAAACCCTATGGTCCTTCTCCGATTCAACCTTATTTTCAAGGAAAACCTGATCCATCGCAATCATCGGGCCAGCCTCTTCAACAAGAGAAACCCAGTGGCCCTCAATGTCTAGGCTAACCTGCTCTGTAGGGACATCCTGCTGAGCCTCAGCAACCGATTCAACCTGCTCAACCCACTTAGCAGCCAGTCCAACCTATTAAACCTACTCAGCAGCGAGTTCAACCTGTTCAACCATCTCAGCAACCCGTTCAACCTGCTCAGTAGGTACCACCTGGACAACCTGAAGGCGCTACTTACCCTCCTCAAGGTAAATTTTAGTTTCTATATAGTGCACCCCAAGGTTTCACCTATTACCCTCAAAATCAATCCCATTTGGTGTATAATCCACCTCAAGGAAATGCTTACATTCTGCAGTAGAATCCATATGTTGCTCAGTAGGGACTTAAATGGTATGCTCAGAAGCAGTATCCCGGTCCTCAACCCCAGTATGGGCAGAATTATCAAGCTTATAAAACTTATTGACAGAATCCTCTAGTAAAAAACATATGGGGGAAGAATTTCTCTCAGCCTGGGTGGAATGTTAACACTAGTCCTTATCAACGACCTCCCATGCCTTTTAATCCTCAATTTCCGTTTCTCATAATGTTGGAACTACCTGATATGTCAAAGTTGACGAACGATCCAATTCTTCATAATTCATATTGGCCTCCAGTTCCAACCAAAATTCTTGGCGATTGTCCTAAGTTTGAGGGAAAGTTTGGAGAAGGCCCCCAAGCACGTGTTATGACATACCAACTTTTTTGTTCCTCTAACTCTTGGGTTGCCGATTATGTCTGAATCTATCTTTTACAACAAACTCTTACTAGTGCCGCTGCAAAGTGGTACATTGAACTGTCTCGAGGTATATTCCAAGATTTCAACTCTTTATCCATGGTGTTTCTCACACATTTTCAGTTACTAGTTCGATATGATACCGGGATGCACCTCTTCGCATTCTTGAAACAAGACCGAGCTACTCATATCTCGGATCATATTCATGAATGGAGGCACCATCGTCACTTGATCAAGTTTGATATTCCTGATTAGCTTCTAACTGATTAGTTCACTACCTCATTTTTCAATCAAATCGCTAAATACATAGCTATGGGGGCATATGTAACCGAAGAACAGGCCATTTCTCGTTCCCAGTACCTTGATCCTGTGTACTCCCATTCTGGCACGTTGTATGATATCTTTCTTGACGCTCCTCGACCTGGAAATTCTAAAGCACTGGTGATGCCATCCGTCTACGGTATCACTGGATTCATATCTCAAACTTCTCGAAAGTCTTCTCCTTCGAACCCTGAGAAGAAAAAATCTAATCCTTCCAATGATATTGCTTCTCAGTCTACCTTGAATTTTGGTAAAAACACAAAATTCAATGCATGCAGGCCAATCCAGTGGATAAAAATTCCAAGGGAAAAAATAAGGGTAAAGGTAAGGCCAAAGTCGATACCTCGAAACAGGATTCCCAAAAATGTCGTGTTGATGATGGTTCACAACGAAAACTAAGGTAACCTTGTTTGAATTGTGACGAAGAGCACTACACCAAGGACTGTCCTCGACGGGCCAAAGTGAGTAGATTGCTCAAAGGAACCCAAGGAACCCCTACCGTTCTCAAATAACCTTTTCCATCACAACAGACCCAAATGGTAGAGCAACCTCAATCCTCTGCCCCATTTTTCTCTTAGGTTTTCATGATGAATCATTCTACATCCAATGCTATTGCTACCCAGTCAAAAGATTATACCGAACCGTGTCAGGCGGCGGGGAAGGAGATCGCTGATGGTCCTCCTCCTCTACCTGTTTCTATCCCTCTTTAGATTGAAAGGCCCAGTACTAAGCCCATTGTATGGCCAACTTCCAAAGTTGTACTATGTAAGTCTTCTTACAATCCCAACGCCTGTGCTGCTCAACACTACAATATTGTTGAGGATTTGGCTCAGGCGCCATCTACAATGTTTGCATTAGAAGTAATTTATATTTGTCCATCTCAACGGAAGGTTTTTCTATCTGTGATCAATGGAGTTGATCCTGCTGATTCAAGCCTTATCTCTTTCGACTTGGAGAATTTCGTCCCATGTCTCCCGCACCAGCTTGCGCTCACCATTCAAGTTGGCATTGATAGACTGAATATCCATTGTGTGGTTGTGGATGAGGATGTTTCTATGTGTGTCATGTCATCTGCCTACTGGAAAGACATTGGTTCTCTAGCTTCGAATTCATCTCCAAATGCTCTAGAAGTGTTTGATGGAAGGGAATCTAAACCTCTTAGTGTTCCCGCTAGTTTACCGATTACTCTAGAAGGGAAGACAGTTAACGTCGAGGTTGAAGTAGTTGACGCCAAGCTCAATTACAGTCTTCTCTTCAGTCACAGTTGGACTCACGCCATGCTATGCATTTTTTCCACTCTCTTTCATGTTTTGAAATTTCCTCATGAAGGAAAGATTGTTACTGTTGATCAATTGTCGTTCTTCACTTCTTCTTCCAAGAACAACGTTCCATACAGGGATCAAATTCCTACTCCCTATGAGAGCGTGGGGTTGGTTCTCTTCAAAGATATTGCCATGGAAAATTTTAGGGGCTAATATTCGTAGGTGGGCTAATTTTCCATGGTTTTTCCAAAAAAAAGATTCGCCAATTTCCAATTTTTTTTAGAAATGATTTGCCCAAATTTTACAATATAAAATTATTTTACGTTAAAAATCGCCAATATTATATAGAAAATATATATAATATTATTATAAATTTGAATAATTTTACAAATACATCAATAAAAATTTTATAGTTTCCATATTAGGGACTAGTGAGATTCACCAATTTTTTAAACATCAAGATAATTTTCCATTCTTAAAATTATCCCTGGATCATATTGCCCTCATGGGTATTTTTCATCTTCCTCCACCCAACACTGTTTAGATTAATTTGATCTCTCGGTCTAACAACCCGTGGTTCATCCCTTTGCCTAATCATATCGATTCTTTTGGAGATTCGATGTCGTTAAGTCCGATCGAGATTGACTATTGTGAACATATTTCAGCTTCGGAGCCTCCGCCTCCTGATCATGTTCCTTTTGGCATGTCTCTCAATGCTTATTCTCAATCCCCTTGGCTCAGCAATTCAGATTCACCCTATCCCTTGAAAGATATATTTCCCTCCGATGAAGCCATCATGGAAACTATGTCACTTGAGGATCCTCCGTGGGAAGATATTCATCATCATTCCTCGTTCATGCCTAGCTTCGGTGCCATGTCTACGTGTCTTGAGAGGTTCGCTTCTCAGGTTCCTTCTCCTCCGCTTAAAATGCCTATTCTAACACATGAATTTTTTATGGAGGGTAACTTGAGTAATATCACACAAATGATGCCTATCGACATTTCCATGAAACCAGGAATTGTCGAAAACATCCATATTGGGGTCAAATATTCTTCGGATGAAGTCCAGGTTTATACTAGTATTTTTTGCAAGTTACGTGATGTCTTTGCATGGTATTAAAAAGAGACGCCCGACATCGATCCTAGTATAGTGGTGCATGAGATTCCTACATATCCTGGTGCGAATCCTATTCATCAACATCTTCATCCTGTGCACCCTAAAAAGGCTACTGCTATTAAGGGTGAAGTTGAAAAACTTCTCAAAGTTTGTTTAATCTATCTGATTCTCTTGACAGAATGGGTTTCCAATATTGTCCCTGTAGACAAGAAACAGGGCACCATTCGGGTCTGTGTTGATTATCATGACATTAACCGGGCCTGCCCTAAGGATAATTATCCTACTCCCTTTATTGAAAAAATTATTGAAGACTGTGTGGGGAGTGAGATTTTTTTCCTTATGGATGGATTTTCTAGCTAAAACCAAATTAAAATTCTCCCGACCAATCAACATAAGGCTGCCTTTATCTATCCTTGGGTAATTTCACGTACAAAAAGCTCCTTTTTGGTTTGAAAAATTCTAGGGCTACATTTCAGTGAGCGATGTTGTATGATTTCCATGACATTAAACACATCGTTCAAACTTATCTGGATGACCTTCTGGCTCATTCAACTAAGCGTAAAGACCATCCTGACCATCTCCATCAGATTTTTCTTCACTTTCGATGCTATAACATCAGGCTAAATCTACATAAGTGCATCTTCTGCGTTGATTCTGGTAGACTCTTAGGGTTTATCATTTCCAAAGATGGAATTCACCTCGATCCACTCAAAGTTGAGGCTATCATTAATCTCCCCTCTCCATCCTCATTACATTAGCTGCAAATTCTGCAGGGGAAGGCTAACTTTTTACGCCATTTTATACCTAACTATGCCAAATTGGCTAAAGGATTGATACGATTACTAAAGCAGGGCGTCCCATTCCTTTGGGATGATATCACTCATAATTCTTCCAATGCATTGAAGACGTTGCCTGTCAATGATCCTCTGTTGCGTCCTCCAAATTATCATCACAATTATTCCCTCTATTTGGCCGCCACTTTCAGCACGATTTCCATGGTTTTGGTACAAGATGATGATGCAAGTGACGAAAATATCATTTATTATCTAACTCATAACATTCTCGATACTGAAATGCGATATGCACATGTCAAGAAGTAGGTGTTGGTTGTTGTTCAAGCTATTCAATGTTTTCATCACTACATGTTGTTCTGTACGGTGACTGTGATTTCCGACTACAACCTTATGACCTACATATTGTCTGGTCAATTGCTGGGGGTAAAGTACTCAAAGTGGAATTCCATCCTCCAAGAGTTCGATTTGGAGTTCACCACTGCTAAGTCGAAGAAATTCTTACTCTTCGCCAATCTAATCTACTCTCTCCCTTCCGACTCCGCTCCATCTGGATTAGAGGAACGCATTCCAGACAATACACTTTTTCTTATCAGCACCCTCGATCCTTGGTATAGTTATATCATCTTATGTCTTCAGAATTCTGCCTTCAGATCTGAGTTGATGAAGGACGCTCGCTAATGCATCCATCATCAATCACAACCCTATCATATAGTCGGAGATACACTCTACCGCATTGGAGTAGATTCCATTCTCCACTAGTGTTTGACTCTCGAGGAGGCTGAGAAAGCCCTGAATAACTGCCACAGTGGCGCTTGTGGCAGTCACATGTCTGGTTATGCTACTGCATAGAAAATTCTTCCTGCTGGGTATTTCTGGCCCACCATATTCAAGGACTGCATTTTCGTTGTTCATAAATTCCATGACTGCAGATCTATCAGCACAAGATGTGTGCGCCACCTTCCCATCTCTACCCTGTCATTATCGTTTGTCCCTTTGCAAAGTGGGGCATCGATTGTATGACATGTAACCCTCACTCGTCTAGGGGGCATGCTTATATCATCGTAGCTGTTGACTACTTCACCAAATGGGCCCAAGCAATGCCTACACTTACGTTTGATGGTTAGACAGCATCTTAGTTCATATTCAATCACATCATTTCTAGGTTTGGCGTCCCTCAAGCCATCATTACCAATCATGGTTACCATTTTCGGCATTATATGGTGGTGGATTTAACTTCCAAGTTGGGCCTACGTCACGACAGCTCAACGCCGTAATATCCTCGAGCCAATGGCGAGGTTGAAGCTATGAATAAGTTTCTTGTCACCATGCTTCAACATACGATTGGGATGCACAAATAAAACTAGAATCTTATGTTATTTTAGGCTCTTTGGGCATACCGAACCTCAGTGAAGGATGCGACCGAATTCACTCCATTTCAGCTTGTTTACGGTCTAGAAGCTACCCTTCCGATTGAGTGTGAGATACCTTCGCTCAAATTGGTTGTTGAATTGCTACCAAAAACTTCATAAGAATAAGAGCGTCTTCTATACTTAGAAAGGCTGGATGAAACTCGCCGCTTTTCTGCTTTGGTATTTGAAGAAAAGAAGAAGCAGGTCAAAGCTCATTTTGACCAGTCGGTTTCCCCTCGCTCCTTCGTAGAAGGAGACCTAGTTCTCCTGTACGACCAAGTTCATGATAAGTTGGGGGCAGGAAAATTTCAACCGATGTGGCATGTGCCCTAAATTTTTAAACATGTTTTGTGGAATGGGGAATATGAGCTTATTGATTACGAAGGTCATCCTCTGGATCAGCCCAGAAATGGGTTGTATATTAAAAAATATTATGCATGATTCATTCGTGCATGTTTTGTGTACATAGGTGTTTTTTTCATTTTTGTACATTTTTGGCTTAGTGTTCTTTGTGAGTGTTTTCCTGCTTATTGGGTCGTTGCTTATGCTGCAAATTTCTATTACCCCTTATGTCGGTTTTGTGGATGGTGCTTCCTGCAGTACCCAGAACCTGTATTCAATAGCCTGGGTGATTTATGATCCTCTGGGTGAGTTGATAGATCTTCAAGGTATCTGTCTAAGACGAACTACAAACAATGTCGCTAAGTATAGTGTTATCATTAAACTATTCACCGAGGTGATTACCCTTAACATTCATGCATTGGTTGTAAATATAGACTCACAGCTTGTTGTTCTTCAACTTAATGGACATTATTCAGTTATAAACCCTCACATATTAAGGTTGTATTTACATGTTCGTTTGCTGGAAAGAAATTTTGATTACATTACATATCAACATATTCCTTTGCGAATGAATGCATTAACTGATACAGTGGCTAACATTGTATCAGATAGATATTTGGATAATTTCGAAAAATCATCATCACATGAAAAAGATCCGTAACAGGAAAATACATGTATTTATGTATATATATATATATATATATATATATATATTGAATGTTTGCATCAGTGTGCATCATAAAGTTGAAAAAATATGTATGTTTCAGTTACATCTTGAGACATCATGTCTCTCAAAAATATGCAGAAATAAAACCTAGGTGTCTACTCAGCATGACACTCATGATAGCATGTCACTGCCCATACAAGTCACCTCAGCAAGCGGTGAAGTCAATTTGACACCCCTGCAGTGCATCTCTGGTATGCACGAGGAACATCATCGAATCGTGCATAATTCAAGATCCGATGGGAGATTCTCTCCAAATTGCATATGATTTCCTCCTCCTCTCCTCCCTCACCATCAGGGGCAACATCAAAGTCACAAGGAATCCACCTCATTATTGGGGACATACCTGCAGGTCTCTCTGGGCCAACATTTGCATACATGGATTCAATGTCAAGACATACATAACAAAAAAAAAGCATAATACTCATGAAAATAAAAAATGAGTCTTACCAAGTACTTCATCCCAATCCTCTCCTTCTGGGAGCGGGAGATCTACATCACCAGTGAAATTTGTGCCAGAGTAGGGCCAATCATCCACAACGATCAGCCGTTGGTGGAGCCACTCGAAGAACTCCGGTCTCCAGAGCATCTATTGACCGCCCCCTGACCTTGGCATCAGAGCTGCCCAACGGACCATCCATGGCTCCTACGGTGGTGGTGTCAGGACTGTAACCTCCTAACGCTGAATGATTGGTATTCATTCCAAGATGAATGATACCAAAATGGACTCGTAACTGAACTCCTTCAGCTTGGTTTTCTTTCATTTCGTTAGTTGAATTTTCATGTCAATTGTCACTACCTCTTCCCAGTTGTAGAGTGTTGGTGTCAGGCACTCTACAAAAAGAAGTAGCTGTGTCTTTGTCGCTTCATGTGGTGCTTGCAATCCTACAGCTCACGTGATGGTGTGCAGCACTACCTTTAGTGCCAAGTCTGGAATAGTCTGATTATCAACTTTTCCGCTTCCTAATCCTTTCCTTGCCCCTGCACACACCCTGTCAATCACCATACTCATGTTCTCCATTTTGGGCCAGGTTCTGATCAGGATTGGTACTGCCCCCCTCTGTGACAACCCTGTTATGAAATAAACGTTAGAAACTTCGATCTCGAGTTCCTAATCATGAATGATGAACTTTTCCTGATCAATGTCCTAGAGACTGATCAAGTATTGCAGCAGCTCTAGTTGAGCTATAAGGCATGGTGTCATGAATAATTTCTTAAGCCCACAGTCTCTAAGAGCTTCCATGCATCTTTCTTTTTCCATGGAAATTTCATCTTCTTCACTATGTTCTCATTATTTCCATTCGATCACATTTTTGCCGCTTTATACCTACAAAAACATTCATATGACTATTATTAGCTGAATTCAAAGATTTTTTTTGGTTAAAATGGGCCTATTTTCTTGTATTTTTAAGCTAAAATTGTGTACTGCAATTGGCATGACATTTTCTAAAACAGTCACACCAATGGGCGTGCCCTAGTTCAAAAATTCGGTCAGTTGGCACGAGTCCATGCCTCATACCCGTGCCAACTGCCGCACCCTAAATTTTTCCAAATTCCCCTGTAGATGCATAAAATTGGGTTGGAGGTGATAAAAAAGGAATCAAAAAGTAGGAAAGGATGCTAGCTCTTACCTCAAACTGACAGATTCGAGATTGCTCTGCCAGATTTCCCGCTATCATCGCAGCAAAATCACAGTGTAAAAAGGGTAACTATTGCTCCACAAGAGGTAAAAGTGAAAAGTAATTAGTTTTTGCCATTTTTGGCAGTTTATAACTTTTCAAAACCTAATTAGGATTTAAGACATATTTTTTGATTATTTCACTATGTTATTTCGAGAAACGGGTTTTACATGCATCTCTTGTGCAGTGACAGATTTTTAACGTAACAAAAATGAAGTAACGAGTTGTATTTTATACTTTTTCGGACTAGGTAAAAACATGAAAAAGTCACTATTGGAGTCATCTTTCAGCTCTTTTCTGACTCTCTAAAACTGAAAATATTGTCGAGACTCTTTTCGTTTTGAACTCGTTAAATGGCTGCAAAAAGATATCTACCCATTATACGTTTACCCCTTTTTTGGGTTGGGATAGATTATTTACGAAAAATGAATACCTTAGCCTATCACGACTAAGAGGTTTCTCTCAGATATCGTTTTCTACCTTTTCGTATCTGAGGGACTATTTAAGAAAAGGGAACTACTGGAGTTTTCTTTTCCACTTCTTTTCAAACTCTCTAAATATGAGAAGATGCTGAGTTGTTCCTTTGTCAGACTTGTTAGACACTGATGACATTGGACTTCATCATCATGACGTTACTCAAGTTCCTCCTTCTTAGGGCTCATAAAATGTACTAGGATGGATTTTTCCAAAGGGAAAATTTGCATCACAAGCATATGCTATCCCCTTCAAGCTTGTTTTTCAAAAATAATTGAGTACTCGCCAGAAATGGTGGAGCAAAATGGAACCAGTTCTTAGTTGTGTCAGCAGTATTTCGCTCTTGAAAATGACACTCATTTACATTCGTGTCGGGTTGGGGACATCTCATTTCATCATTTTTGCCTACATGGGTTTGGGTAATCTATCTTGGCCTCTCATATGCTCTTTTCCACATCATCATGACCTCATATCCCTTGATGTAAAATACTGCCAAATCTAGAGTTGTGTCACTGATATGTTGAAGTGAAGTTTGCCTATGCAGTTCTCAACAGGCTTCCTCTGATCCTCTGTTTGGTCCTAGTTTTCTATCATCATTTTCCTCTATCTTGTGTCGACGAAGTGGGAAAAATTATGGCCCTCCTTCAACCGAGTCATTTCCTATCGACTTCAGCTCATTATCCAGGAAGTTTACCTAGAGACTCCCTTCCAGTACCTTGGAGCTTGCATGCCTCAATTGCAAGTTCTTCGCATTTGACGACAGGTCCACATCATTGGCCTTCGATCGAGTGATTATGTGGGTGTTTGATGCCAAATCAATATTCACATTTTGTGGATTGTACTTGTTGTACCTTGAGGGCCATTGTCATTATTGGTGGTTTCTCTCGTGCCTGTTAATAGCTTTCATCATTGACTAGTAATTAGGTGACTTTCTTGCATGTTCAACTTCAACTCACATATTTGCATGCTTGAATTTGTACTTGTTTGGGTTGAGATGGAGCGCAATACCTGGGTTTTTCTCTAATAAGATCTTGGCTGTGGGATATTGTGGTTTATCATGACTTATTGCATAACTCTTTTGATTGGATGGTTGTGACCATACCTGAGTCTATTTGTTGATCCTTACTGCTGGATGGCTGCATCCACACCTCAGATATCAGTTTTTATGTACTCTATTATGGATGGCTACACCCATGCCACATGTTCATGTACCAGAGATATCAGTTGTATTTGTACTTGTAGGTCTTCCGACAATGGTGTTTTGTTCGTAAGAATTCTCATAAAGCATTTCACCCCTCCCTCTCTCTCGAACTTCATGCTTTAGGGGGCATCTGTTACACAACATTTTGTCACCATCCTTGCAATCCCCATCTCACACATTGGAGGGCCATTTCTGTGACTTATAAGAAGTGGCATGCCTTGCAAAAACCATCATTGCATCCCTTGCCACGAGGACAACATTCCTTTTCTTGACAATTCCTTGAGCAGACCATCAGAAACACATGTTTTTGGGTTAACGCTGGTAGACCGTTATGCCCTCCCACCAATGAGGAAGATTAACACTGGGCCCTGTATCCATTGGTGCTCCGTCCTAGTGAGCTACCCGCACCAAGTTGTTTTTGGAATGTTTTTTAAAAATAGAGGCGAAGTTTCCATGATAACAACTTCATGGGCGAGTCAGCCTGGGTGGTTCGACTGAATAACCATGACCACCCTCCTTTGGCCTCTTGTTTCCACCTTTTGGGGAAGTCTCCCAAAGGATAAGGCCTCCCTTCCACCATTGTAGGGATCCTAACCTCCTCCTTTCCCTCTATAAATAAAGTTATCTCCCATTGAGACACTATATGAACAATTATAGTCGAATAGCTGAAGAGAATTGCTAAACATCTTGTTGGTGAGATAGAGCAGAAAGAGACCTTTGTCGAGAGAGAGCATAGGCTTGTGTCCTTGCCTCTTCCCAATTCCCCAACGATTCTTCAAGAGGCGCTTCGACTGAACCCACTAAAGGAGGCTGCGACATCAAGGGTATGGTTGTAATCTCTTTCTTCTATTTATATATACATGACTATTGTGTGGTTCCCATTTTGTGTAATATGGTTTATTTTGCGCAACATGTTTAATCCTCCTTGACTGATTAGCTAGTTACGAATGAAATTATTGTCTTGTACGCTACTTTTGTCCTTTGATCTTTGTGCAGGAATCCAGGTACCATTGCTGAAGGACTGCGACCTGTCGAGGCAGAGATCAAGAGGCCGCTACTGCTACAGCTGTGACAATCACGTTGGACTCAAAGTAGGACAATCTACCCCAAATTATTTCATTTGTTAATTAGGAACCTACACATTATCATTTTCCCTTGTTGTTAGACCCACTCTAGGGCTAGAGGGATCATATCCATGTACAGAGAGGATTTACCTACACAGCAACGACGTAGGCTAGAGAGGCTGTCATGACCGAGGACTCAGTGTCAATACTGCTTATGTCGATGTCCTGACTAGATTCGGTGCTTGATGTGGACATCATGCACACCAGAGCCATGTGACATTAGGTGATGACTCAGGTATAATAGGGGTATCTGCTAGGAATGATACTAGGATGGACGACATTTTGAACTTGTCGGGCTCATATTCTTGGTACCATGAAAGTGCGTCTGTGGATGTATCTATGTAGGGTAGAATGACATTGGTGTTTGTTAGGGGCCTCTTCTTGCTATGCGTCAATTGGTCGGTAGTAACGATGCGGTAATCATGGGGGAACATCATACTTTGGAAGATGGAAGAGGCTACAACTGACATGGTGTACATATAACTCCGACCGAGGATAATATTATAGTCCAAGTGGGCGTCCAAGACTTCAATGTCTATAAGGACCATCTTTCCGTCTAAGCATACTATGCCATTTTGGTAGATACTGAAGGGGGTTGAAGGGAGACCATCATATGCTTTGAGTGCGATGTTTGATGGCTTTACCTTGGGAGACCCTAACTTCTGCCAAAATTTCTTTGACGTGATGCATGTGGATGCACTCTCGTGAATGACACATCGATGAATGGTAATGTTTTGGACCGATACTGGTATGCGAAAGTCTTCCATTGAAGGAAGCCGAGGGGTGGATTTATCTAAATCAAAAGCCATTAGGCGTGTATCGACAGGGTCGATAGTCCCTAACGCAGAAAGAAAGTCTTTTCGTTGCTTTGGGCATGATTGTAATACTTCCAAATCTGACATAGTAGCAGGGGATTGAGCTAGATCATCCACAATGCTATAGTTATGGGCTAATTTGGAATAGTTTCCTACTCACCTAGTTGGTCCCTTAGCCATCTAGGGTAAAGGTTCGATAGGCATCTTTGATATGGTCAAAGGTGCTATTGGTGCACTGGTACTAGCCCCTGACGTGTTGGCATCTGGTGGTGTATTGTAATTTCGATTCCATGTTTGAAAAAAAAATTCCTCACCAATCATGTAGATTTTGTGGCCATTTTTACCAGAGTCGTCAGGAGTTTTTTGCTGATTGCTAGCTATCCCTTGATGGGAGAAGGGATCCTGTATAACTGACGGCTGTTGGGTGGATCCCCCTTGTCCACAGTTACTCTGCAACTCCTTCAGCTTAGGGAGGTTATGAGAGTGGTGAGTTTAATGGTCGTAATCACCAAATATTGAACAAGAGTGGTTTGTTCATAGAGGTGGCCTTTTGTTCTGCCGTTGGGAATTGCTTGGCTCCTGGTTTTGATTTTGGTTACAGTTTCCTCCAGCCTGATATTGTGGAGAGTGTTGTTGATTGTTGGCCCCCTGTAGAGGATTTCCTTTAGGCTTGCTTTTTCCTTCTTTCTTAACCGCATTAGGGGGATAGTTTGGATTCTCCTGGTTATATGATTGGCGCGGTTGGTTTTGGGAAGGCTGCACAAAGTTCACCTATGCATTATTCTGCATGGGAGGGTCTTGTGTTGGGGACTAAGAATAATGTAGTCCTTGGTTTGCAAATGGTTGTTGGGGGGGAGCTCTTCCATCATTATTTCTATCTGCATACCGGGTCCCCTGATCCGGAGGATAGGGTCCTCCATGAAAATGGTGATACGATGACGCCCTATTGGTCAAATTTTGCAGAGGCATGTGATGACTTTGGTAGCCAGGTTGTGGTACATTCTGGGTAGAATCATATGTGTAACAAGGGTTTTGAATGTTGTTTCCTGGGTAAATTTGGATCAATGACCCAGTTAAACTGACTGTAGAGTTCAACGCACCTGGAAATTCTTTGTAAGTTTGCAAGCACAGGGTGTTCAGCAGGATATTGTAAATATACCCTGACTACGTATAGATCAGCTCGAGCTATTGGGCCTTACTGATGGCGTCCTCTTCAGATATGGGCTTTTGTCACTCCACATCCTTTGAAATCTCTGTGGTGAGAGTTTTCAGGAGCATTTCTAACAGAACTCGATCGTCGAGTTTGGATTTGCACAGACTACGACGTCATCACCATTCGTGGAGATGGTCCAAGATATAGACGACGGGGGTTTTCTTAAAGTATGTTAGTAATTCCATTCTGGAATCATGATGGATGGATAACTAAAAATAGGTTAGGAACGTAGTGTCGAGGGCGCTAAAGGTTCCATGTATAGCAGAGGGTTGCTCCACATACCATTTCGATGCTACTCTGGTCAAAGTGCATTGAAACAGTCTCAGTTGAATAGTATCATCAACAATGTTGTTCGACGAACACTACATGATTTCCTGGGTCTTCCGCTTGCTTCCCTTAAAATTTTGGAATGTATGATTGGAGCTTTGTGGGCATGGGAGGCCATATGGGGTTGTTTCTAATGGGGTTTTTCGTCAACTTTGTTAAATAGGATAGATTCAATGAAGCTAGAAAAGGTGACTACGAGGTTGTAGCCATTGCCACTTGTGAAAACACAATGTTGTGGTTAAGAATAGGGTTTGTCTGCGACATACCCTGTTGTGTGTTTAACTGGCTTACTGAATGGGTATCAATCCTATACCCTCTAGGGGTTCTTGGATGAGTGGTGTGTGGTGTGGCATTGGGAGACCAACCAAGGTTCCCAACTAAATATGCCCCAATAAAGGATGAACCAATAATGGTGGTAGTGTTCCGTCTTTGACGCCTAAATGGCGAAAGAACTGGAACCTCTCCCAGTAAAGGGGGGAGGTCCAAAATATTTCTAGATAGACGAGGTCCCATTGGGTCTGTTCTGGTGTTGACTAGGTATGGATTTGGAAATATTTGAGAGGATATAGATTTAACAAAGGAAAAATTCCAATCACATACATAAAATAAACCGAAAATCAAATAAATTTTCCCTTTAGACTAGTCATATGTGATATGTCAATCAAAAAATATGTTTTTTGTTTGTTTGCGTATGATACTTAAATCCTAGAAGACCTAATCATCCTCACACACTAAAATGTAACTGGGCCTTGAGAAGATATCTTGTGAGTGTTGGCACAACGTCCTGTAAGAGTTGGCGACGCCCCCAGTCAGTCAAAGAAAATCCACCAAGGTAAGGGTAGAGGATCTAGTCCTTGCTTGCACTGTCACCTATAGGGAAAGGATGCCCTAATTTTTTTCACTAAGTACCACCATCCCACATGAGTGTTCGAGTCTTGGGATTCTTGGTAGTTCAACGAACAGTACCGAGTATCAGTCAAGTCTCTGTCGAGCTCGTGTTTTCATTTACGTGGGCCTATAGGTGGATTTGAAAGCTCCCTAAACAATCAAATTCTATGTTTCAATATGAATAATGATCAAGGAGGCTTATTGGATGCCTACCCCTTGATCCTAACTTAGACTATAAATCATTTTGTAGCCCCTATGTGGAGAATTTAGTGAGTTTTGTTAAGTTAGTTTTAGGTGTCTTTTCTTTTCCTAGTGTGTGGATGTGTGTGAGAAAAAAGTGAACAAGTACATATTTTTAACGTGTGGATATGCAATGAACCTTTTCAAAATCCAATATTTAAACTATGTTCTTTGTTCCTTACTAAAAAGAAAAACATGTGCGAATATGGACTGCTTTCTATTTTTCTTAGTTAATCTATGTGATCAACTATAGGGAGAGGGTGAGTTATGAATAGAGACTGTTCATATGCTTTCCTAGGATCACCGGAGGGTGCAAAGGCAGCAGAGATTACTTGCTCTTCTATCGACAATTGGATCTTGGTCCCGAAATCCTAATGCAAAAATTGAACTAAACTAATGACTTTTACATTAGAAAAGGAACTAGCTAAGAATGCGTGGACTTGGGCCACTTACTATGGCAAATTATCTAGGTGTTTTGGTACCTAAATTTTCAAAACATAAATTATTTTGGAATGCAAGTTAATTTTCCTCCTACTTAAATTATGTGTTAACTTTGCAAAAATCAACTTGAAATAAAACTAACACCAAGCCTGCCAAAAACAGATAAGAGTTAGCTTTAGAAAGCTACAGGGCACCTCAACCAGTGCTGGCAGATGTATTATGGGCTGCTAGGCACTTTTACAAGCAGGAAAAGATTGAAATATTGGAGAAAATTATCATTCTGTTTTTGTGCACAAAAGGCTAAAACAGGCACGATTTCTGTGCGCAGGTCAGCTCTTAACGCACACCTTGGGGCACACTTTTCTATGAGAAATGCGTGCAAGTTCTTGCAATGTAATTTTTTGGAGCTCTTCTACTTCAATTTGTCACATGGGATGAACTAGGGAATGAAGGAGAGAAAAGGAGGCAATTGTAGCCCAACTCCACAGCAAAGACGCAGGTCTCTATAAAAGGGCATAACCATGTAAACTTGGAAATAAAAGTTAGTGGAGTCACCAATCCTGTGTTAGTGTGTTTGGTGCATGTATTTACGAAATCACACCAACTTAAGGGGTGTGGTTTTCCCTCTTAAGTTATTGGTTAGATGCAGAAAATATATGGATTCAAGAAAATTAGTGGAACATGCTAGAACATAAACATACTAGATAGAGAGATAGCATGCATATTCAAACACAAAAATTAAAGTAAAACTAAAACAAATAACACAAAATCTCTAAATAGAGTCAAACAATTTCAATAATTCAAACAGTGGCGCTTACGTCCCCTCTTATTGCGTGTTGGTAGGAATAAGGATGAAACTTTAACCCACTTGCCAAGGGGCCCTTAGAACTTGGGGTTCTAAGTCCTGATGCAAGGATGTATTTGCTTCTGAGCTACCTTGGCGCAAAGTCCCCATCTCTCTAGTATCGCGGACTAGAGTTGTTAGATGGCCAACAATTGAGTCCCCTCTATCTCTGCTCCGGATCACACACTGCTGGTATTGCTTAGGGAAATTCTGGCCAACATAACAATGTTCTCTCATGTTTTTATCTCTTGGTTTCTTTTATCAGAGAATTCAAATCCTCCTTCCCTCTCTTGGTGCATTATGGATAGTGACTTAAGAGATGAGTATGATTCCATTGTGTGCCAAATTTATTCCTTTGTGTGCTCCCTTGATGTCCTAAGGAGGTTTGGGTGTATGTCCTTAGGCAGCTTCAAGTGTGGAATAAATTTCTTGGAGTGTGCCTTTGTGGTCCTGGAAAGCAAATTCTGCCACTCCTAGTATTGCGCGCCTTTTGGATCAAAAGGCGCGTAAGGGCATGTTTATCGAAGGATTTTGCATGCAAAAGCACATTTGACTAGTCCTTCTTGTACAAAATTTGATTTTTCCTTAGACCTTAGAGATTTTTAAATACTTTTAGATTGTATAATGTCTCTCATCCCTGTAAATCCTTCTGTATGACATTAAATAATGTCACCTTTTCTTGTATGATTTTCCAGTGATAACACTTACGATGTAGACATGGTCTTTGAAATTTCCCAATTGGAATGCTCCCTTGTGTGGCATAAAATTTGAAATTCCAATAAGTGTAACAACTGAAAACCACTCTTGTAGTGGTTTTTATACGTGTTTAAAATTAAAAAAATTAAAAAACTAATACAAATCTGATTGTGAAAACCTATTTTCGGGCCACAGTCAGACAATTTGTAACAGTTGAAAGCCACATCTGGGGTGGCTATTACACCTAGTTTTTTTCCCTTTTTCAAAACATCATCTTTCCTTCTCGACATATTTTACAAGACAATGTTACTCATTTGTTTATTTTATGTATCTATTTTCCCTAATTATCATGTTTTCTAAATAATAGCACAGTGGTTGTCTTGGATGTTACACATGTAACAACCAAGATCGATGAACATTGTTTCCTATCTCGTCGCTATCCTGACATGCAACAATAATTACAATAGTCAAGTGTGACCGCCATGATCATTGGAAGAAGTTATGCCATCACATTAAATTCCTCATTCACATCGTCTCGAGTACGTCATTTAAAAATTTAACATCATCATTTAATAATTTGATGATTAATGGAAAATTATGACATTCCCATGATGTTTGTGGGTGGTCGTCACAATTAAAGATTGGGGGGGGGGGGGATAAATATTGTAATAATTGCAATAAATACGTAGTCTTCAAACATTCGTTCATCCCACATGCATCAAATTAAATAGCAGGATAACTAATTATGACCAAATCCGACCGAAAAAGGCATTTTTACTTAAAGCCCGTCATTTTCAATAATTAGATATTAATGTAGGAATGTGGGAAGTACGAATTAATAATTTCAAAATATTGTCACCTCTCATCACCTCTCCTAGTTTAAGTCTTGTATCATCGTGTGAAATTCTCAATCCGGGATAAGCAGAGCAGGGTTTTGGTCGATCTTAAGGGGTGATTCAGAGTAACAACAATATGGAAGGAGCAACAGTAAGACATGAGCCAGACTCCATTGAAGCTTTGCAAAACTGTCCAAAAGCTTATCAGGTATTTAGGAATGTCAGGTGGCTTGAATATTTTCAGAGGTTGGAAGGCTTGGACAAGGCTATTGCAATTGAATTTGCTAAGAATTTGAATGACCACCAGACCTAAGTTAGGAGCCTACAAATCAATGTAACAGAAGAAGTAGTTTCTCGAGTGACCACATTGCTAGCTGAAGGACAGTTATGGTTCAATAGAAAAGTTAATGACCCCTCTTTGAAGGAATATTTTCTTGAAGGAGAGGAAAGGCTGGAAAAAAAGGGGAGAGGGGTTGATAGATTATCACTGCCCCAACCATGGGACTATGTCACCCTGGGTTTTATAAAGTACATTACTTGTGAGGGAAGATCCACAATCATCTTCAATTACCACTTCCATTTTCTAAATCATCTTCGGCACCAACAGAAGATCAAACTCCCATTTTCCTATTAGGAAACATTAAGCATATGGATGTAGCGGTTAAGATAGAAACACATCCTCAAGCCTATGTGACCAACCATGGACTTATCAAATTGATTGTGTTGGATGCCCTAAGCTAGCAAGGAAGGAGATGAGAAGAATTTAAATGGAAAATGCCTAAGACAAGCTGGAGAAAATAGGTTGGGACTTCGGAAGGAAGTCATGCAAAAGCTGAAGTCCAGCCCGACCTATCAGGGTCAGAATTGGAAAAGAACCTACTGACAAGCCAATTGGAGATAGATAACCAAAACAAAGGGTGAGAGTTAGCTTTCCAACGGAACCATTGCCCACAGCGGAGAAGAAGAAAGCATCAGAAGGATCAGAAGAAGAATAAAAAGAACCATCCTCGTTAGGTTAGGATGAAACTCATGTTCTTCTTTCATAAATTGAACATTTAAGAAAATAAAATGAATAATTAAAGCAAAGGTTAGCTGCGGAGAAGGAAATTCTAGTATTTGTATGCACAACATGTTCTGAGGAATTAAAAACAGCAGGGTATAGGGTTTATCAGGAAAACATCGGCTTAATGGAGACACAAACAGAACTTCGGGAGGCTATCCCAAAAGAACCTGCTAAGGATATTGTTTTTACACAAGAAACAACAGTTAAAGCAGAGCCTCTCATAGTAATCGACCTAGAAGTCAATACATAAGAACCTTTGGAGGCCACTTCTGTTACAAAACAACAAGTAGTGGGCACAAAGGCTAGCCTAGGAAAAAAGAAAGGGGATGATACACAAGAACCCACTAATGATGTGACTATTACACAAGAACCAACAGTGGAGGTGGAGCAGATCCATCCAACAAAGGAACGTCAGGTCCCACCACTAAATGGAGTTACGAGAAAACTTTGTTGATTTTAGAATTGCAAAAATAGAAATATGAGGAAATATCCCTTCAGGAGGGGATAATCTCACTGAAAGAAAATCACCAGGAGATAAGGGATTTAAAAGAAAAATGGATGAAGAAAGAAATGAAGAAAGGTTGGGAAGAGTGTCAGCAGAAGGAAAATTTGTTGCTGTTATAGCAACATGTTAAGGATCTGACTGTGGATAAGAAAAAACTACATGAGATTTCCCTCAATTTGTTGGGGTGCAGGCGACCTTCCCCATCCTACCCCATTTTCCTATGGGAACGCTATTATCTGTTTTAGTTAAAAGCCATCATGGAGAAAAAGCCCTATATGGGTTTCTCCACCCGCACCTTTTTATATTTCTTTCGTGCTTCTAATTTTGATGAACAAAGCCTACTGTGTGAGTTATTTTTGCGCAATGTCATTTGTAAGAACGCAAGTATGAAAATGGAAGTAACTATATTATCCTGAATGGGGTATTTTGAGTTACGAGCCTTCGTGTCATTTATGATGAATCAGATTGAGTGGCATCTTTCCACAAAATCTATGGATGTCGTTATCACTCGGATTGAACCTTAGGCTAAAGAAGGCAATTTTGAGGTAACCACAAACCACGCTTATCCAAGTAGATAGCCCTACTAGGCAATGAGAGGGCTCTCTCCGTAAGGATCACAACCAATATGGCTGAGTAAATATGATATTAGGCTAGGTATAGTAGCTCAGGGTTTTGATTTTGATTTTATAGGGTTTTGCTGGATCAGAAGGAGTAAAACAATTAGGGTAAGGGAAATTAGGTCAAAATTTGCAGGGTGTTCTATGGCGCAAGGTAGGCATAGTGATTTAGCACTTTAGGATTTCAATGGTTGGGATGACCAATATAGGTGAGGAGCTAGAAGGAGCATGGTGCAACCATGGGTTCTTTCTAAACTGAAGAATTTAACAGACTGTGAATATCTACCCAAAACAGAGCATAAAAATTATGGATTTTGTTCATCAAACTTGCATACATTCAATTAGAAGTTATGAAATGATGAAGAAACTTAAAAATACATTTAAAAAAAAGAAAAAAAAAAGGATAAACTGGAGCTAAACACCATACCACAGGGATCCCATAAAAATAGCTGCAAATTCGATTAATATTCCTACTCAGAACTGATACAAAGTATGTCTCTTCAAAGGCCAAACATCCAACTAAGTCCAAACCCTACGAATGACTAACAAAATACATGATATAGACCTCAAACCAACTCAACCTAGCTTCAGGGGGTCTAATCCACGAGAGGAGGATATTTTCCAAGAAAGACTGATCTGACAGCTAGAGAATAGGGTGGTCAAAGTGACTCTTCCCAAATTTTGAGCAAACTGATTCATTACATGTCATTGAGGCAATTTACCTAATGTATATACCTTAGGTAAACCGTAATTACATCACCAAACACTTATTACATCTGTAAAAAGTCAAATTTACATGAGTAATATTTTAATTCCTTAAAATTGATGAAACTAAGAAAACAGACAAAATTTGTTCTATTCACAGCGCCAAGGAGTAAACAATGGGTCTTCTTGCAAGTCACATTTGATTGACTTACCGATGTCCAAATTGAACTCATGATAGCTCATTGGAAAGACGGTCCTGCATAATTTCCATAAATTCTTTTGGATTCTAATTTGGATTTGATTTGACCCCTATAAACGGAACTCTCCCAAGACTACTTCTATGCGTAGCACCATGCTGAAAAAGAGGAAGACACATGATGTTTTGGGTGTTTTTGGCCCTTTTGCCTCACTAGTTTTGCTCCAAATTCTTAGAAAAATTATAGGGGGCATGTAATAATCATTATGAACCCAATGATGTCTTCCTTTTTCTCATTAGATGGCCCAAAAAAGAGCGCAGTGCCAAGGCGCTATGCATAGGGTAGTATTTCTTAAAAAATTTCAAAAATTTTCAAAATTTATGGGCTGGGCCCACAAACACATGTCAAATTTGAGCTAAGGAGACATCAGCAAGCATATTGAGTTTATCACCTCCTTTCTTGTCGTTCCAGATCTTCCTCAATTTATCCTTCATCTGTTTGACCTTGATATTGCAAAATTTGTTCCGGGTCTGATAGTGATTGCCCATGTGCCTGAGCATCTGATTGTGTAATGTTCCAAATTTTTCATTAAGTTAATTGGAACATTAATTTTTTCTTTCCTTTTAATAAAAAGAATAAAATGGGTAAAGGGGCCCATGAAGAAGCATAATAAGCACTCCAAATGTGCTAACGGGTCACTTAAGTGGCTTATTTGTCATCTTCTAGTGTGGAAAGGGGAAAATGAAAGAAGACTAGGCCCATTTTGACCAAGTCAAACAACGTTGCATGGAGGGAGTGAGTCACCAAGTGGGACAACACAGTTTTCATAGGATGGACATTATTGGATGAGATCAAACCTAATTGCTGGGGTCCATGACAAGGAAGCCTCCTCTTGACATAAAAGGGGAAAGGAGAGTCATTTCTCATTATGTTGAAGAATTTGATTTTTCTCTGCTCTCTCCAGTTGTGCAACTGGGATAGCTTGTGCTGCTTAGCACGAGGGAGATTTTTGTTTGGAAGTTTCCTCTCCTTCATTGGGAAGCTTTCAATGAACTAATATTCATTCTCCTCACATCCAGGATTGAGGTCAAGGTAACCATCTTCAGCTACAATGTTTTCCAGCTTGGAAGAAATGTTGAGTTGCTGGGGGTTGCAGTGAGGATTCATCATCACCCACTTCCAGAGCTAGTTTTGCAGAGGAGGAGCTAATTATTTCTCTGGGAGATCAGTGAGGAAGACCCTGAAGCTTTATTGAATATTTTGGCATTGGGCCATATTTTTCATCTCATTTACAGCGCAGTCTATTCTCCCTACTGCGTTATTTTCAGTGGGCACTTGCAGGAGGGGTTCACACTGTGGATTGGAGGGTGTAATATTCAGTGAAGGGAACAACCTTTCACTTTCAAGATCAGTGGAGGAGGTTTCTATATAATTTGCAGCATTTCATTCCTTATCCATTTTTGTATTGTTATTGAGTTGCTGCTGCTACCCAGCAACTCCGACATTTTTCCATTTAGTACATTTTGGGCCAATCCCTTGGAGGATTGTGGTAGTATTGTTTTCTGGGGTTGAGATATTTCTCCCACATTTTATTTGAGCCTATTATTGCTATATTATTTTATTTATATCATTTTGCATTCATTCCTCACCATTGACTGTGCAGTCATAACTTGTTGCTGGGTTGCATAGCTATATACTTTCACTTTGTATGTATATTTGTCTTGAGGCTAATTTGGCCTAACTTGAGAGGTCTTTCCTCAAGTTCTTGTATATCTATTGATGTTGCACATAATATAATGGCTATGCACTCTTCTTGCACCATATTTATTAATATTTCACTGCTGCTATTTGTTGAAGTTCATGTATTGTTGTAGCTCTCCCTTTGATCATTGTTGGAGATACATAGGATTGGAGGATCTGCATAAACCTCCTAGGGTTATTTCTTTGAGCTAATCTTCTGGAAGAGTAATGTATGAAGGGTAAACCAAGGGATCCAAGTCCTGGTTCACCTTATTTTTACATTGGCTTCCTTATACGATGTCCTCGAGGATCCTATCCTAGCAAATCCTGAAAAAGGAACATTACAGATTGTCTTTGTTGGATTTCACTATCAGCTTCTCCAATTGAATGTTGACTCTCTCAAGCCACACTTGTATGTTATCTTCAATCTCTTTTTTGTGGCCTTCTCCGTTGTGAAATCTCATCTTCCTCAAACTCATCATCAATGTGTTCTTCCTCCCTGTAATCTCTGTCCTCTCTCTCCATGCTTGTTCTTGGCACTTTGGAAACCCTAGGAGAGATTAAAGAAAAGGGAGAGTGAGTGAGGGAGTGAAGGGAAGGTGAGTATGGAAGGAAATGATGAAATGAGGGCTTTAGGGGATAGGGATAGGGCCACAAAAATTAAGGGAGATGGAGAAAGGGTTAAGAAACCTTGTGAGGTGATGGGAAGTGAAAATATGAAGAGGGGTGAAAATGAAAATTTAATTATAGGTCAAAGGTATGGGGAAATATAGGAAAAAGAGTGAAAATTATAGAAATTAGGGTTTTAATGGAAAATATTAAAGGGACTTACAGACGAGTATTTTTAGTATTTTTTGGGAGTATGGGGTGAAGTAGTAGGGTCAAGGGATAATAATTTTGGGACAAGGGGGTTCCGGGATATTTTTTCATGGGGATGGGGATTTTAGGAAAACAAGGGTTTTTGTGGTTTTCTTGCCAATATAAACTTTACCCACTAGCATAAAATGTAGAAAGAAAGGATGAAAAAGGATTTACTTAATTGATTTAGGGATGGAGAGACAAATTTGAAGAATTTGGAAAATTTTGGGAGGTTTTTGGATTATGCACAGCACCTAACCCAAGAGCACAACGTCCTTCTCCTATGTGCAGTGCCATTCAATTTTACATTACCTGAACTGTCCTATGCACAGTGTGTTTGGCCTATGCGCAACGCCATTTTACCCCCAACTGCAAGTTGTTTTTGACTACCTTCCCGGTGTTCAAATTGAGCCTAGGATAGCTTGTTGGAATCCCTTCAAGTTTAATTTCCAAATATGTTTTTTTTTTTTTGGTTTGGAGTTGATTTTCCTTGTCAAAACTTGATTTTCCCAAGACTGGTAAAAAAGTGCATAATGAAGGTGAAAAAATGCAGAATGCTATTGCAGGAAACTTTTGGAGGCCTTCCTCAACTCCAAATTGAGCTCATGATAACTCATTGGAAATCTCTCACTGTCAAGTTATAATTTGACTCATAAAGAAAGTAATTTGGACACTCCAACTAAGAGAAACAATGTTTTTCCCAAGATCACTCAATAAATGCAGCAAACCTCTTTTAGCACATGTATTTTTTGCATTTAGAAAAACGCATGATATTTGTGTAAAAAATGAAGGAGGTTTTTCTTCCTTCACCTATTATGGAAAAAAACCTCTCTCACTATTATCAAATTCATATCTATTTGGTTGGAAACATAGTTTGAAGCGAAAATGGCCCTATGAGTGGCAAATGGCTTGACTCTTGGAATGATTTCCTGGAAAATGATGGAGACATGATGTTTATGAGTTTGGAATGACCTCATGCTTACTGATATTAACTACCTTATACCTTCTCTACTCATATGTCTCTGATTCCATAGCAAACCCTAGCTCAGTGGGAGAGGATATTAGGGTTTAGTGCTTGTGGAAAATGATGACTTAGGCACCCTTGGAAAAAGACAACTCCCTTTGAAATTTGATGAATTGCTGAAGTAGAAACTTTTTTTATTTGACACTTGATGTGTTGGCATGTGGAACTCTAAGTTAGCAGCCTTGGGAGACTGAGTACTTATTACATTCGAAGTGACATAAAATTACATGAATAAAGATAAAATTACATCTTGGAATGAAACTCACACTTGAAATCAAATTACAACTTTGGAAACCATCTTGGAGATCATATTTACATGGTAAAGAGACATTATTGGGATCACTCTCACACCTTTTTCTGACCTTTATTGAAAATGAGACAATGCAATGATTTGACATAATGAAACCCTAGTGACCTAATGAGAAATGAAAGAAACTAACTCAATGAGTGGTTTTGACTAAAAGTGGAATGAAAGCAGACTTGTTTTTAGCATGACGAAGACATGGAAGAGGGTTAGGAAGAATATACTTGTGAAGGAAATGGGACATTTTACAAGGACAACCACCAGTGGAACAATTTTATATCATGACCTAATGGAATGATTGAAAATTCTCTAGAGTGGGACAACTAAGATGCACATGAAAAATATGTTTTGATCCTTGGTGGAAGTATGCAAATATGGACACTAACATATTCCAATGAAGAAATGACAACATTATGGATCCGAGAAGAACAAGGATGGGCCACCGAATTAAGGTGGGAATTTAGAAAGAAGTTGATCACTCCTAGGATAAGGGAACCTGCTGCCGCCTACAGAAGAAGGATCGTGGAATTTTCCCTTAATTAGTTTTCACAAATGAAGAGCCGAGCCCTGACTGGGTATCTAAAGCGTATTGAAGCCAGTAGTGTTGAGTTGTTGGAAGGGGACCCATTTTCATTTCATAATTTTGTAATAGTTTTTAGACATGTACCAGCATTTGCCTAGGTAATAAATACCCTTGGTGCTTCATGGATTGGGCTAAGATTTAAATTCCCTTTAATATGAATACCAATAGAGGAATACCATGTTCGTTATGAACTGAGAAAATATGAAGAGGATTCTTGGACACGACAGATGATGGCTACTCAAGGGTATTGGTTTCCAGATGAAGACACAATCGACGCCCATGACTTCACTGACCTGCATAGGAGATATTATCAAGGGAGATGAGATTTTTTTTCATGATGAAGTGCAAGTGCTTCAGCTAGGGGGAGATGTTGGGTGTCATTTTTGTACTTATTTCCTACATTTATTTCCCCCTTTTTTACCTTGTGAAATCAACCCTTGGGACTACTATTATAGGTCAATTTGGGCACCATTCCTAATGACCTGGTTAACTGGACATCATCTCTAGAACCAATGAATAGGGTCTATCATCCTCTATCATTTTAGTTGTTACATGCCCTAAGACAAAGAACATGAAAAACCATCCATGACTTTCATTGCAAAGGTTTCCAAGATTTAAGGTTTATATTATATCATATGAGAGCTCACCAACACTACCTCTAAAGGGACTAAGTGTGTTGCATATGCAGATAACCCCACTCAAGGGTGCTTTGCAAAGCACTTCCCGACACTCATGGGTGTGTTGGTCACATTGGGAGTGAAATTCTCATTGTTCTGGAATCTCCACTTGGCCAATGCCTTCTAGAAGAGTTCACATGTGTCAAAATTCGAATCCATGTGTCCATTCAATACCTCTAAGACTGGGAACATGTCTTGCCTATTATTAGAAAGTCGTTTATTGTAAAACTACCTTCAACTCCTCTATAAATTGAGCACAGATCCTAGTGTTTGATAAGGAATAATTTGGATAGAGAAATGTTGGTGGAATTTCAATTGAGGAATTGATTTGAGTGACATGCTGCTGGAGAGATGTACATTGTGATGAGGCTGGAATGCTTCTGGAGATGGTGACACTAAATCAATCACTGGGTCGTAACCTCCCCTTCTATCCATTAATAAATATTGCTACTTACTTTCCCACATATGTATCTGTATAAGCTTCTTTATTTCAAATTATGAATTATTATCTAATGTATATGGTTCATGTTTTATTGATTTAATTGAATAAATTGAATAGAAATCTTTAATATTACTATATTTTGTTGTTTAGTGTTCATCTTTGTAGGAAATATTTTGGCAATCTAGCTTAGATTTGAAGCTACAGCAAGAGTGACAGAAGGAGAATAGGAAGCGCTTGGACTCCAAGTAAGTTCTTTGATACGTACTGTGTGTCTATTTATAGTTAGGAAAAGTAGTTGCAAAGTCTTTAACCTGTTGTTCTAAATAAGCACTACATCTAGGGAATAATGTTTTATCTGTAATCCATAATTCCACATAACAAATTGACAACTCTGTTGGGGAATTTACCCTTCATCCTTAGTGCATTTGCCTCTGATTTTCTCTGTTTATTTTTCCAGTAGAATTTACTCAGAAAGATTAGGATTTTTTAAATCAAAATTTGCATTATAAGTATGTTAAACAGTTGATTTTTTATTCTCTGACTGCGCTCAACGCACTGTTGAATAGGACACAGTGTTTTGGATAGCACTGTCTCCCTTCCAAGGGTGCATTGCAAAGAATTTTATCCCCTTAGAGACTGTGTTGCCCCCTAGAATCAGCCAAATTCCATTGAGTTTGTCATTGCATTTTCTTTCAGTTTTTTGTTTATTGTGTTTTAAAGAGCCTGATACCTCAAATTGACCAATGACCTTACCTACTCCTTCCTCCTTTGAAATAAAATTTTGTTCAATGTTTATTTAAAGCGTTTTTATTTATCATTGACGAATTACTTTCAAATTATTTTCATTGCTGCATTACATTCATTTTTTTTTTAAAAAGGAAATTGTCATTAAATTCTTCATTTCCTGATAGGAGAAATTATTGTTAAATTCCTCATTTTTGCTTCAAAAGAGAAATTGTTGTTTAAATTCTCCATTTCTCAAAATTAAAAGGCATTTGTTTTTATTGATTTGATGCACTTACTTTCCTTCTCTACAATCATAATATTAAAGGGATTAAAAAGAAAAACCTACATTTTCATGTAGTGGATTGTGTGTTTTGCAAAAAGAAAAATTAGGAAAGATGCATTTTAGTTTGTGCTCTTTGATTGTTTGCTCTCAAATTGATTGCTCTTTCCCTCTAGTAGCTAGGATTTTCATTGAAAAACTGAAAGTGAAAGACTGCTTATCATTTTAGTTTGCATTTTAGGAATTTCCAATACATAATTGTGGTGAACCTTGAAAGGAAAATTGATAAACAAGATCAACTTAAAATTTATCTCAATTTACCTAACAAAGCATTGGAACCATAACGATAACATTTATAAGGTCTAGCCTAGAGACATGTTCCGGCTTCGTAAAACATAATAGCTTTTGTTAATTGTCTGTGATACATTTCGAGTTTGGTACCTCACTCCACGTACGTAAGTATATCGTAGCTCGTCCATGTACTTTCGGGTACATCGGGCAGTGTTATAGTACGAAAAGTATAAAGGGGTGCTCTCACTGTGCGGTTTCGCATCAGACAGCGCTAATAAAAACTTTGGCCTCCACGTGCCTTTGGGTATATTTGGGAGGACAATGTTAGGTTGCTATCCATCCATAGTGAACCGAGTCGGTCGCCTTGTAAATTGTGATACACCGAACATAGCATTCAGGGAGATTGCCTGCCTGTACTTCTTGGTTCGCCAGGAGGTATTCTGTAGTTCACAGTTTCTTGGTAAACCTTTTTCCTAGCAATACCCTTTAATTTTGTTTATTTTTTTTTTTGTTAAAATAAATCAATAATTGTGGAAGAACAAAATACTTTCCCCCTTCATTTGCGTAGATTAGCATTGAAACCACCTTTACCACCAAAAGTTACTCCTTGTCAACAAAGGCGATAACACTGTACCAAATCAAGTACTAATAGTACCTCTGGTCAAGCATCATCTTCCCATATACCAGAGTTATCTCAAGTTGTTTCTACACATCTCGGTTTGTCTACTATTATCGAGATAGAGTCCTCATAGCTACTCGTGGTCACGATCCATCCAATCAGTGAGACCATACCTTCTAGACCTGACGTTGTTCAACTAGAACTTGATCCAGATCTTGTCTCCTTTTTGCTAGAACATCTGAATCTCGAAGTTGAACAAACGGAAGTTGTTCCTCCATTGGTCATCCCACAAATTTCTGTAGCCCTTGAATCTCCCATATCACACAGTTAACGTCCTGAAATATACTTTGGGCCTGACGGTGAAATAATTCCACCTGGTTTAATTTTGATTGAAGAAATCCCACAAGACGAGACACCTTTAACTCCAACCCATTTTGGGGAGGATCTTTACATGTACAAGCCTTTTCCTCAATCACCACCCTCTTCTTTTCCTGATCTTGCTCCTAGTCAAAATCCTGCCGATCCAAAAGGGTATACATTTGGTCAAGTAACCATGCCTGAACCAACATCTTTGGTTGGGCCATCTGTTTCAATTACGTCAGTACCTGCCCTCACTATCTTTTCAATGTTCACAACTTCACCAGAGTCATATTTTCATGGTGGCCCTATGGCCCCATCAGGTTATAAATATTTATCTAGAATTTTCTTTGGTGCATCTTTAAACCCATGGACTTTACCAATGTCATCGTCTGGTATTCTAACTAGTAAACCTATTATGAGTACTGAATGACTTGATTCTTTATACACATCATCAGGGAAATATCAAGTCGGTCCTTCTGGGTCTATTCCATCAAGTACCATATCAACTGGACTCCCAAAATTTGGAGAGAAATATTTTCCATCTTATTATCCTCCTCATGTTGGGTGGAAAAATTTGGTCACCCACTATGACAATACTCTGTCACTTTTTGGTCAAACTAATGTCGAAATGAATTTTTGTCAATGGCACCCCACTCTTCCTATCGAACCACAAATAGTAGTACACTCATATCAACCATTTCAACTTGTTACACCCACATAATTTTCACTTGTTAATACATCTTTACCCCTGTTACAGAATCAAAATGTTGTACAACAACCTTTTCAGGTGGGTCCTTTAACTCAATACCCTCAATTATTGGGTCCACAGACTCCAAATCCTTCGGTCAATTTACAACAACCTATATTCGGATTATTTATTCACAATCTCGTTTACCATTTTATGGGATGTCACAGCCACAACTTGGTTATACCTATCATCAACCGAATCCAAGTTATTATAATCTGGGTTATAGCATTGGTGGATAGACCCCTTGGCAGCCTCAGGCGCAAATACCTTAGACTTCATTTCAACAAGTATCATATCCAGGTTTTGGTCAACAGAATCCTCAAGCTTTTGCTTTTCAAAACAACCCCTATCTGGGTTGCCAGTAGTAGATTCCTTATGCTGGTGTTGAAAGGCCTATTTCTCAAGAAATTCCAGCATACCCTGGCTATGCTCAACCTAACCTTAATAGACAATTTCCCTTTGTTACAACTTTATAATTACCATATTTAAATCGGCTAACCAATGATCCAATAAACTATGCTTATTGGTGGCCAGTGATACCTCACAAATTACCCTAAGATATTCCTAAGTTCAATGGAAACCCTGGGGAAGACCCGTCGACTCATGTCATGATTTATCATTTATGGTTTTCATCAAACTCCCTGAATGATGATTTTTTTCGACTACGTCTTTTCCAGCATATGCTCACTGGTCCGGGTGCAAAATGGTATATTGAGTTACCTAGAGCTTCTTTTGATAATTTAACTACCCTAGCTATTGTCTTTTTGACTCATTTCCAGTTACCCATACAATATGAAACTGGAATGGAACTCTTGACTAATTTCAAACAGACTAATTCTACTCACATTTCTGATCATATTCATGAGTGGTGTCGGCGTAGTAGAATGGTTAAGACATTTGTTCCTGATCAACTCCTTGATGAGTGGTTCATTAAGTCCCTGTTACCATCTATAACTGAGGATGTCGCTAAGGGAGGAGTCATCACATAAGAGCAGGTTATTTCTCGTGCCAAATATTTAGACTTGATTTATGCTCAGTCTGGTATGCTCTATGAAAAAATTCCTAACGTGACGAGATCTAATTTTATTGTTCCTCCTCAATTAAAGGACTCTCATGCCAGAGACAGCTTGATTGGTACTACAAGCACACATCATACTATTGCATCTAATCCTGAACCTTCTTCTAAAATTAATGCCATGTCGTTTGACAAGGGAAAAAGTGACAAGCAACCCGGAAGTAAGAAAAAAGGGACATCTAAGAAAAATAAAACTTCTAACCCATAGGAAAAATCATTTGATTAATCGTCTGGACCTAGGAAACCTCATTATCCATGCATAATCTATAATGAGGACCACTTTGTTTGAGATTTTCCTCACCACGCTGAAGTCTCAAAAATCATTAAGAATTCCCATGTGTTAGATGTGTTGATAGATTCGTTTCCAAATCCGGACACAAATTTGGTTACCACGGATCCAGCTTCTAGTTCCCAAGTACTTATGTTATCTATCACAAAACCTTCAATAGATATTTTGGTGTCAACGCATAAAAAATATTATGGGAGTCAGGCCACTGATCAACCTACTACCTCGACTATGAATTTGTCTACGGAATCGGTACCACCTACTGCTATTCTTGAATTGATAATTAATCCACCTAAGAGAGTAATTCACAAATAGACATATAATCCTCAAGCAAGAGTTGCTCAAAATTATAATATAGTTGAATATTTGGCTCAATCCCCTTAAGCTATGTCTTCTCTTGAAGTATTACAGATTTTTCCCTCCCAAAAACAGGCTTTATTGTCGGCTATTAGTATAATTGATCCGTATTTAATCATATGGGCTATGTGCCACAACTACCAGCTAGAATTATCCATACAATTAAATTTTCTCAATCACCTTGTTCATCGTACTATTATTTATGAGGGAGCATCTACATGTATTATTTCTCTAAATTGTTGGAAGTCACTTGGCTCACCACGCTTATCTCAATCATTAACGATGTTGAAGGATTCCGATGGATGTACATATAAGCCTTGTGGTATTATTAGTAACCTACATGTTGAAATAGGGGGAAAAATAGTGAATGTTGATGTCGAGGTTGTTGACGGACCCCTTGACTATAATATTCTACTTGGAAGGCCATGGGTATATACTATAACTGCAATTGTTTCTACATATTTTAGAATGATTTCCTTTCCATATAAAGGTACTATCACAGTCATTAATCATATATCTATATTTACCTATGCTTCGTAGGTAACTGGAAGTGTTATGTTCGTTCACGCACCCCAACTAGCACTTCAAAAAATTGGTGTAGGACCCTTAAAGGATTTCACTTTTATGGGAACCTTTGCATTACTGCCGCCCGCGATGATGGTAGAAATTGCAAGTACAGAGACCTGATACATGATCTCTTCCACTCCATCTAGCTTAAGGGAGAGTACGGGTGATTCTGAAATTGTTACATTGGATGAGTTTCTGCCACCTAGCCCTATTGAGGTAGCATAGCAATCTATCTATCTGGCTTGGGTGGCGAACCTGAAATTAGCGTCGCTGGTTGTTTGGGTTGATCGTTCCTTATATTTTGGTACTCCATCTAATCCATTTTCCTCAATTTTCTTGACATATGAGAATATTGTGGAAGCCATGATGTCATAAGGAGAACCATGGGAAGATTATCATCACCGTTCCCATCTTCTTTATTATGAACAAAATCATCTTAGTGAACTATATCACCCATCAATCAAAAATTTATTTTTGAATTCTTTACCTATTAATGCAATCGATTCCTAGTGAAATCTGTCAAATATTGGAGAAACCATTTCTATCTATATTTCGACCAAACCTGACATTATATAAAATATTCATGTCGGTGTGACTTGTTCTCCATCAGAAATTGAAACATATCACTTTATTTTTCATGAATTCCGCAATGTATTTGCTTGGTATTACGAGGAAATGTCAGACATAGATACTAAAATTGTTGAACACACTATTAATATGTATCCTGATGTCAAACCGGTGCATCAACGGCTTCGTCCTGTTCATCCAAAGAAAGCCACTGCCATTAAAGCAGAAGTTGAAAAAATTTTGCGTGCTGGTTTCATTTACCCTGTTCCGCTAACTGAGTGGATTTCCAATATCGTTCCTGTCATGAAAAATCAAGGAACCGTTAGAGTGTGCGTCGATTATCGGGACGTCAACATTGCTTGTCCAAAATAAAACTATCCTACTCCCTTTATCAACTAGATTATTGACGATTGTGCTCGATGTGAAATATTTTCGTTCATGGATGGATTTTCCGGCTACAATCAAATCAATATCCACCCAGAGGATCAACATAAGAAAAAATTCATTTGTCCCTGGGGCACATTCTCTTATAGGAAACTACCGTTTGGTTTAAAGAATGCTGGGGCAACTTTTCAGAGAGAAATGGATTATGTTTTCAATGACATCAAGCACATTGCTCAACCTTATCTAGATGATTTACCCGCGCATTCACAAAATCAGACAGATCACCCGATGCACTTGAGAGCCATCTTATTACATTGTCGACATTACAAAATATGCCTCAATCCATGTAAATGTGTGTTTTGTTTTGGTTTTGGTCATTTTCTTGGATTCGTAGTCTCAAAAGAAGGAATTTGAATCAACCCAATGAAGGTTCAGGTTATTCTTGATTTTCTTGCACCATCAAATTTACCTCAGATACAGAAACTTCAAGGAAAGGCTAACTGCCTAAGAAGGTTCATTCCAAACTATGCTAAAATGGCTAAAGGATTTACTTGACTCTTGAAAAAGGGGGTTCCCTTGCATTGGGACCAAGTAGCGCAAGCTTCTATTGATGTTGTCAAGGATACTCTTGTTCGAGCATCATTAATGTATCCCCCTAATTATCAAAATGATTATTTCCTATATATTATCACGGCTGAAACGACCACTGCTATGGTTTTGGTCCAAGTAGAAAAGGGAATCGAACATCTGATCTATTATTTGAGTTTTAATCTCAATGATACAGAAGTTAAGTATTCATACGTAGAAAAGCTTGCCTTGGCAGCTATTCAAGTTGTCCAAAGATTTCGCCACTATATCCTACTCCGAAAGACCACTATCGTTTTGGATTGCAACCCCATGACTTATATATTATCACATCAATTGGTTGGGGGAAAATATTCAAAATGGATTGTCATTTTGTAGGAATTTGATTTGGAATTCATCAAATCCAAGTTAAAGAATCCTTTAGTTTTGGCTGAGCTTCTCTATGACCTTCCCTCTAATAATACTGCAACTACGTCGGAACCATCAATTCCTGATGAGTCTTTGTTTATGATCGGATCATCTAATCCTTGGTATGGAGATTTCATCATTTATCTCCAAACTCAAAATTTTCGGCTTGATACCTTTTGCTCTGAATAGTGACGTATTCGATACCAAGCCAAACATTATCTGATCGTCAGTGATACACTTTATCGTCGTGGTGTTGACACTATTTTAAGAAGGTGCCTCACTCATGAGGAGGCCGAAAATGTTTTAAATGATTTTCATGCTGGGGCTTGTGGTGGAAATTTATCTGGATATGCTACCACGTAGAAGATACTCTATGTAGGTTAATTTTGGCCTACCATTTTTCACGACTGCATCCTCGCGGTCAGAAGTTGTCATGCGTGCCAGATTTTTTATCATAAAATCTGCAAACCGCCAGCGCCAATGCATCTTGTTGTCTCTGTGGGACCATTTTCGAAATGGGGTATTGACTTCATGACCTGTAACCCTCGTTCGTCTTGGGGGCATGGTTATATTATTGTTGTAGTCGACTACTTTACCAAATAGGCTGAACCGATGCCTACATTCAACAACACAGGATAAACAACTAAATTTTCTTTCTTTAATCATGTTATTGCACGGTTTGGGGTCCCGCAGGCTATAGTTATAGATCATGGGAAGCATTTTCGCAACCACATGATGACTGAATTAACTTCCAATTTAGGATTGTCACATGATAATTCTACTCCTTATTATCCACAATCAAATGGACAAGTTGAGGTTATAAAAAAGATTCTTAAATGTATCCTTCAAATAATGATAGGAGTTTGTAAAAGAAACTGGCATTTGATCATGTACTCAGCCTTGTCGGCGTACCAAACCTCAGTGAGAAACACAATTGGATTTACTCCCTTTCCATTGGTGTATGGTCTAGAAGCTATCTTACCAATCTAATGTGAAATACCGTCGTTAAAACCTGCAATCGACTTGTTACCTAACACCTCAAAAGAAGAAGCACGTATTTTTAACCTCAGCCACCTTGATAAAAAGTGTTGTGAAGCCCAATTGGCCAACGAATCACATAAGAGATGTATAAAGACACAATACGACAAAAATGTCCAGCCTCAAATTTTCTTAGAGGGCGACTTGGTCCTACTTTATGATCAAGAAGCTAATGTAATAGGTTAAGGAAATTGAGCCATTATGGCATAGCCCTTATATTGTCAAAAGTGTTATTGTTAAGGGTGCCTATGAGTTAGTTGATTAGGATGGAATTTCATTGGCGCAACCTAGAAATGGGTTGTATTTGAAACATTACTATGCTTAATCATGAGCGTAGTAATGTTTTGTATTATGTTGTATATATATATATGCTGTTGATTTTCATTTACTGTTTTAGTTTTTTTTTTTTGGATTATTATTGACGTTAATAATCCACTTTTAATTTCATCGCAGATGTCTGAATCTTCGGAACCTTTTGTTGGATATGTTGATGGTGCTAGTCATGGTACGCAGAATCTATCCTTTGTAGCGTGGGCCATTTTTGCTCTGAACAACAAGTTAGTGAGTTTTCAAGGGATTTGTATTAGTAGATCGATGAATAATATCGCTGAGTATAGCATGTTGATCGAACTTCTCTCTTATGCCATTTCATTTGGTATTAACCGCATCATCATAAGGTTAGACTCACAACTTGTGGTATTACAACTTACTAGTGTTTATACTATTAGAAATCCAACACTGCATCGATTGTTCCAAAGAGTTCAAATTTTGGAAAGACACTTTAATTTTATTCAATATCAACACATTTCCAGAAATTTGAACACATTGAATGATTATTTAGCTAATCAAGTTTTATACGGATATTTGCAACATATGTAAATAAAACATTCACATCATTGAATAGGATTGCATAATAAACATAAGAAAACACTGAAATAAAATAGATAGATAGTTATAGGTATTTAAAAAGTTTGTGCCCAAGACACATTGGTCATCTAACCTCAAATTGTATGCAAAATGTCAAAATTAAACTAGTGGTGCTCGTGGTAACATGTTATAGATCAAGCTATCCTACGTAGTAACCGCATCCAACAGTTAGGAACACCTATAGTGTGACGCTGCAGTCGCATGGGTAAATCTTCGATCTAGCAATCCGAAATTCCGAAGGTCAACCCATCTATGTGCTGCCGAAGCTGAGCTAGAGTCTCATCCATATCAAGATCCTAAAGGACTTTTCTCTTGACAACCCTCTCTGTTGGCTGATCTGCTACACGCTCGGGTTCCTCCACCAGTTGAACTCGACCAACATCTGCAATACATCAAAAATTTAGTTTAGTCTTGGGAAAACATAAAAAATAAAAAAAAATTGTATAAACCTTAGAAAAATAAAAAACATGATCAACACATTCTTACCTATTACACCCCACTGAGCACCTTCTGGTAAAGCTAAATCTGGATCTCCTCGGAAATCAACGCCTGTGTATCCATACTCATCGATGGCGACAATCTGTCGCTAGAACCAAGAGAAGAATGCAGTTGAGAACACAATGGTCGATTGGTCTGCATGCCTACCCATTAGTTCTACCCATCTATGCAGCCACAGATATCTAGGATTAGACACATCCAGTGTCACATGTTGTGGCTACATCAGTCGAATCTGTTCTAAGGAAAATGATATGAGGATCAAACCATAACTAAAGTTCTTCTTCCTTCCTCCCTTTTCTTTGTTTAGTTGTTCTTTTATCTGAGAAAGTACAGTATCAGACCAGTTGAAGACTTTTGGCTCCATACACTCTAGCACATACTGCATATACGATCTATTTGCTACATGTAGTGTAACAGTGCCAACAAATTTTGCGATCGTGAAAAGGATAGTTCTCAAAGGAAAAACTCTAACATCCCGAATGTTTACCTTTCCATCTTCTCTTGGCTCTACCCCTAGATAACAATGTTACAAAACATAATCTCTCACAGTCTCTCGTCCAAAAATAGACAATGGAAGCAAAATAGGAAAGCCTATCCTCAACAACCCTATGAGAAAGTATACATCCTCTACTATTATGGGAACCATTTGGTTATTAATATGAAATTCCTTGATAGCTAGATCCCATGCTCAAACTAAGAACTTCAAGAGTTCTATTTTTTGCCTCATCCCTGACAATTGGAAGTACTTTAACAGTCCACAATACCTTAGGGATCTTATTGTGCCCGGATCATTTAGGGAAATCATATCTTGTTCTTCATGCTCTCTTTCCCTCCATGTAATCATCATTGTAATTGGATGAAAACCTGAAATATAGCCATAAGAACCATTAGATTTCATTCAATGCAAAAATTTGGGCAAATTTTGGGCATAATGAAAAAATAAAAAATGAATATTGCGCCCAACGCAACCCTAGACAAGAGACAGTGTATTGTATATGCAGCTGGCCTCCATTTTAGCTACTATGGAATGCACCTTTTGATGTCCAAGGGTGCGTTGCCCTCTTTGGGAGCATAATTACCCTAGGGACTCCAAAACCCTAAAAATTTGCACTAAAAAGAAATGAAATGATTATTGAAGGAAAGGGAGGGTTCATGGCAGTAACCTGGATCAAACGGCAATGAAATATGTCCACAGAAACGATCACAATTAGCAGTGAACTTCAGGGGCGAAATCAGGTTCAGAGCTCCAAAATACAAATGGTAACTATTGAATGGTAAAAATGAATAGTAAAACTCTTTTTAATAGTCATTTAATTGTTTGCAAATAATATTTATTGCTATGAGTATGGTTTTATTATGTTTTTTAATCATGAAAAAGGTATTTTTAAACCATTTGATGTTGTTCTGAACAGGTCTTACAACTGATGAACAGATTAGTCGTGAAAATTTATTTCAAGAATAATTTGACCACAAAGCATACTTTTTTTCCTTATTTTTCGAGCTTTGTTGAAAATGAAAAAGGATTTGAAGCGCACTTTTATCTCTTTTTCGAGCTTTGATAACAGCGAAAAAGGAACCCCTGGAGTCTTCTTTTAGCTCTTTTCAGACTCCGATAATGTGAAAATATTGCCGAGCACTTGTCTTTTCAAGCTCGTAAAAGTAAATGAATTGATATCTGCTCAGTATAAGTTTAACCCTTTTCCATACAGAGATAGATTATTTACGAAAAAGGAATACCTTGGTCGAACATGACTAAAGAGGTTCTCTCAAATATTATTTTAAACTTTTTCAGATTTGAGGGACAACTTCATGAAAAAGTACTTATGGAGTTTTCTTTCGTCCTATTTTTAAAACTCTCTAAATATGAAAAAGGACCAGTCTGTCACTGTCAATAAGGTTGTTAAAACATTAAATAGCAACGGGCTTGTTGATCATGGCAAGAATCGAGTTTCATTCATCGCTAGACTCGTTAAATTATTAAATAGCGATACTTTACTCGCCTGAAGGGTTGAATTATAGATCAAGAAAATGTTATCCTCCTCAAGCTTGTTAAAAAATAAAGAGGTACTGGTTGACAAATGACCGGGGAAAATTTTGGAAAGTGAACAGAACATTTTACAGTAGCAAGTCACTCTTGAACATGACACTTCACTCCATCACCGTGACAGTTTGGCTTGGGTAATCTTCTTGACGGTTAATTCATACCTATGGTTCATCATACCTTCACTTCGGTTTTGGGTCAATGCTACCAACTCATCTTAGTGTCACTCATATGTTCAAGAGAAGCTGTCCAGTGAATACTCATCCTTCTGCAATACTCATAAACCTTCATTCTCATGACATTCATACCTTTCTCTTTGAAATCAGTAACTCTCATTTCACAATAAGGTGGATTCTTGTCAACGATAAATCATTATCCAGGAAGTTCACTTAGAAACATCATATTCCAGTACCATGAGGCTTGTTACAGCATTGACAATATCCTCGCTTACATACTTTTGACCAAAAGATTTTGTTTGGTGTTCGACATCAAATCATCTATTCACACCTTATGAAATGTATTGCAGTATTTTGAGGGCCATTGACATCAATGGTGGTTATCTTTCATTTTTTAACAACTCACATCATTAGTTGGTAATCAAACGATGTCTTTCCATGTTCAACTATAAATCATATATTCGCATAGCTAGACTTATACCCGAATGATCGAGTGAACAAGATAAGAATACCCTGGATCTAGTTTCAGCCAACCGAGCTGTGCTTTCAAGATTGTTGTACACATCATCTGTACGGTGACCTTACATACAGATCATCATCTGAACATGGGCCTATATCTGTAGGCGTGTCTGTATTGGGCAACATTCTGAACATGGGCCTATATCTATAGGCATGTATGAATTATGTACATGTTATTAGAAATTTTATGTGTCGAGCATGGGAATGCCTTCCCTTAGAAATTTATTATCAAGAGGATATAGCATGATGTAATGTATTGTAATATTGATGCAGGTCTCCAGTCCGCTTCATCTCCAGCCTATCACAGTGTAAAGCATCTTAATCAAAATATTGTTATTATTATTATGACTTCATGCTTTACGGGGCAATTGTTGTATGTCAATTTGGCCACCATTCCCAATGACCAAGTTAACTGGACATCATCTCCAAAACCAATGAATAGGGTCTATCATCCCCTATCATTTTAGTTGTTACATGCCCTAAGACAAAGAATAAGACAAATCATCCATGACTTTCATTGCAAAGGTTTCCAAGATTTGAAGTTTATATTATATCATATGAGATCTCACCAGCACTGCCTCTAAAGGGACTAATTGTGTTTCATATGGAGGTAAACCCTCTCAAGGGTGCTTTTCAAGGCACTTCCCGACACTCATGGGTGCGTTGGTCACATTGGGAGCGAAATTCTCATTGTTCTGGAATCTCCACCTCGCCAGTGCCTTCTAGAAGAGTTCACATGTGTAAAACTTGGGATCCATGTGTCCATTTGATACCTCTGAGACTGGGAACATGTCGTGCCTATTATTAGAAGTCATTGATTGTAAAAATACCTTCAACTCCTCTATAAATTGAGCACAGATCCTAGTTTTTGATAAGGAAGAATTTGAGTAGAGAAATGCTGGTGGAATTTCAATTGAGGAATTGATTTGAGTGATATGTTTCTAGAGAGATGTGCATTATGATGAGGCTAGGATTCTTCTGGAGATGGTAACACTAAATCAATCACTGGGTTATAACCTCCCCTTCTATTCATTAATAAATATTGTTTCTTACTTTCCGACATATGTATATGTATAAGCTTCTGTATTTCATATTATGAATTCTTATCTGATGTATATGGTTCATGTTTTATTGATTTAATTGAATAACTTGAATAGAAATCTGTATTATTTCCATCTTTTTTTTTTTAGTTTCATATTTGCAGGAAATATTTTGGCGATCTAGGTCAGATTTGAAGCTACAACAAGAGTGACAGAAGGAGAATAGGAAGCGCTTGGACTCCAAGTAAGTTCTTTGTTTTGTTCTGTGTGTCTATTTACTATTAGGAAAAGTAGTTGCAAAGTCTTTAACTTGTTGTTCTAGATTAGCACTACATCTAGGGAAGAATGTTTTATCCGTAATCCATAATTCTGCATAAAAAATACCTTTTCTTTTTACCCTTCTTTTCTATCTTAAAAAATGATGTTTTACCTTATTTCATTATCTTACCGTTTCATTAATTATTATGATGTATCATTTCAATTTTTTTGGCTAACTGGGATGAACGTTGGAAGAATTTATCTGGTCTTTTGTTGTCCTTCCATATGCTATTATTAGCACAAAATACCAATAGCATGAGACATACAGAAGCAGTTGAAAGTGTGTTGTTACAGTGAGATGTTACACTATTATGTTGTTACATCACAGTCCTATTACAGACCCACTATTACAAATTGTTTTTACAGTTGTATTTTTGATTGGATATTGACAACTTCCGGATGTCGACTTGTCCTTAATTGTTGTTACGCTAGAGCTGTTTTTTTCCATGACAGTTGTAGAAGTCATTACACATTATATTTTAGAGTGACAACTTTTAGGCAGTTTTGATTGTAATCTATATTCTCCCAGTAAGACTTTTTATTAAGGAATTGGTTGTAACTATGTGTATCTTATTTTTATCAGCATGAGAATCATAAGATTCTCATGACTGATTCGTTCCTCATTTTTCTAATCATGTAACCATTATATAACTCTCGACCCTTGAGGTCAGGGGGTTAGGGGAGAACAATATTGCTTTTTTCTCTGTAATTTCGGTCAGATTAATACAAAGTTATCATGTTGCTGTTGTTACAATGCTTTGTCTGGTTTAATTTTCATTTAGTTTCTATCCCTTTCTGTGCCCTTCTAGGAAGGAAGGGTCCTCATCTTTAGTAGGGACTGCAGTGGTTAAAGTAGTTGTACTATATTTCTTATTTGTTTTTTTATTGGTGGAGTATTGTTGTTGTTCTCGGTGTAAGTAGATCTGCCTCAGTTCTAATATTATTATGTTGTTACACGGATGTGATTAGAAATACTAGGTACTGTAATTATTGTGTGGTGCGCTAGGTACCATTTAATTGAGGCAGGATTACATTCCTGTAGATTGTTTTTATTCCTGCATGATTTTTAAGTTTCAACAATATATTCAGCGATGATTCCTCTTTATTTTGATTTTCTTTTGGTTTAATGTATTGGCACAGACAGTGAAACTGTCATTGAGTTAAAAGAATTCCCTTGATTGATAATTTATGTGTATCATCTTAGCCATTTAATAGTGATTAATACAATCGAAAAATGATATTTTTTTCTACTCTAAACCTTCTAAGTCATTCTAACCAAACTTATGTGCAAGTAATGTGGCAAGTCAAGTGGTTTAGTAGAGGTAAAATGCATCAATAATCTGATATGGTACCTATACAACCTATATAATCTCCCTACATAGGTGAAATATTCCATAATTAACCTCATCAAAGGATCATATCTGTTAAGGAGGTGCTTGAAAGGGAATATGTTCTCAGGGATCTCTCTAGCACGAGTTTTGAGGAACAGTTGTAATCTTCAAGGTATATATCCATGCCCTTAAACCAATTTTGTCCAAGACTAGGTATACTTATTGCTAAATAAATCACATCTGTTGATAAGTTGAACTCTAGACTTGCAATTATGGCCTTTCCCATGCTGAAACTTGTGGAAAATAAGCTTGTTAATTGGATATGACAACCTGCTTCCATGATTTTCTCACAGAATTTCAAGCATCCAATCCTCTCAAATCATCCTTTGGATAGAGGTGATGCATTAAATTCTTGCACGGTGGAGGGCTCAAATCTGATGTGGTGCCCTCCTTTTTCCATTTTCTTTTCACTTTTCATAATGTCTATCAAAAGGATAAAACCCTGGGTGTTTAGATGTAGTGGGTATGTTGACTATGAATTTGGAAAAATAGAGGACATGGATAGGGTAGGTTTGGAGGATGAAATGAATGGTAGTGAAGCCAAGGAAAATTCCCAAAAAAATTCAAGAGGTAGGGTTGTGTATTGGCTTCAAAACACAGGTAAAATTTGGTGAAGTGAATATAAATAAGGTGATCAAATTAGGAAAACATTGGTATTTCCTAATTCTGTAATAGAAAAAATAGTATGAAACTAAGTTTTGATGGGAATGAAGTGTAGAGAGACTGTGACTGGTAGGGAATGATATAATATGGTATGGGGAAGGTGTATGAGAGTATTAGATGGTTGGGTTATGGTTTAGTTCACTAAAATCATCCAATGATAAACATAAGTGAAAATGTAGTGGAAAAGGAAGTAAGCAAGAAAACCAACACCGTGATTTATAATTTGAATTGAGGACGATATGAGGTGCTTACATGTTGTTGAGGAAGCTTTAAAAACTGATGCAAATAACCATAAATATTGGATCAATTTTTTGGGAGAAAAATACCAAAAACGCAACACATTGATAGATGAGTAACAAGGGTTTACAGATTGGTAACAAGGTGCCAGATGTGTAACAAGCTTCCAGATGAGCAACGCGTCGGGATGAGAGTGGAGGGGAATGTGCAGGAAGGAATAGTAAGTGGGAGTTTGATCAGGCGAGAGGAGATACGTGGCAGTAGCAGAGTGGAGGAAAGAACACAATAAAAATGGTGGCAAAGGAGGTCGGTTTGGTAGATTTCAGAGGGGGGTCGAGATTGTCTGTGGTATTGATATGGGGGTGAGAAATGATGAGAAGCTGACATATGAACGTGGTACTAAAGAGAGGAAAACACCTTTTCGAACCACTCCCCCCCCCCATTGCCAGTAAAGGTAGGATGGTGAGAGGAGGTTGAAGAGGCTTATAAACCATTGATATGATGGAGGAATGATCTAGGTGCTAGTAGGAGATTGAGATTTAACCACAAGCTAATGATTTATAATGACTGATAGTGACTGTCACCATTTTATATGAGAAATGGTGATAGAAAATAGCCTTCAACACCAAAAAACTGAACATCACCAAAGGTGGCATCACCGAAATTATGTGTTTTGGTGACATTCAAGGTCCATCACGAATATTGACTATAATGATAGATAGTGATCGTCGCCATTTCATATGAACAACAATGATTTTTTGTGATGGACCTTTCATGGCTGTCACTATTGATGCATATATATGGCGATGGTCATTGACCCTCACCATTTCATATTTGGTGAGGGTAAAAAAATGGCACTATAAGCTCATTGGTGAGGGTCGAAAAATATCACCATAAGCTCATTGGTGATGGTCAAAAGAGCCTTCATCACTACTCCATATGAATATTAGGGCATGATGGAATCGAACCACCAACCTCCTTCTTGTAAAGCAGGTGCTCTTCCATTGAGAAAGCACCCTTTAAATAACTAAACTTTAAAAAATTAAACCTTGAAACTTTATAGATTATAAATTATACAACTTTGGATAAATTATAAAACTTTGTAAAGACATGGAAAATATTTTACTAGACAAGAAAAATAACATAAAAGTTGCAAGTGCCTACCTAATGGTTATGGAAGTTATGAAAATTGGGTGGAGTTGTAAATGAAGTTTTGGGAAGTATCAAACATACAAATAGAATACAGTTATTCCATTATATAGAAGTCTTAGAACAAGTTTGATATTGTAATCTATATAAAGTAAGTTAACTATTATATGTAAAATATGCATATGCTCCAATGAATAAATCAAGACTGCTAAATGTATCTTTTTTCTATGAATATATGTATCATGCACCAATATGGAAAACGTAGTGTTAGCCAACTGCAAATTAATGTACATGTCAAAGACAAAATCAATAAGAGGAAGTTATTTCAATGGCTTTTGGGGCACATGTAATATCCCAAACTGGAAATAGTAGCAATACAAGACATAATAATGTCAAACACAAAAAATATGAACATGACATAAGAGGGATCAATATGCATCCATCATTTTATTAATATATCAGCAACAATATACAAAATATCATGAGGGACAAGCCACTCAAGAAATAAGAACAAGCCTCCAATGATCATAACAATCAGCACATGAGTTGTTGCAACTGTATAGAATGCTAGAGAGCAGTGACAATGTTGTCTATATCAATGTAGCTACTTATATAAACATACATGAATGAAATATGGCTGATAGAAACAAAATAAATGATTAGAAAAGAAGATGTGGGCTTTAATACATGATTTCTAGCCAACCCGAAAAAGATTACTAGAAATACCAAGAAATATACAATGTGACAAATAACCCTGGGGATAATATGCCACTGTAAACTAGATCCGAGATGCAATGAGGCTATGAAATATCTAAAATAGTGATGTCCTCCTCCAATGGTATTTCTAAATAGAAGGTTGATCCCTCTACTCAGAAATAGACCCTCCTGATGAGCTCAATGAACCCTCTTAGCAATTGCCTCCAAAAATAACGCAGTTCAGAATTGTGAATACACTATGAGGGATGGTAGATGGTTGGCCTAATTCCAAATATGTGTAAATATGACCAGGAGCCCTCCTTTCTGATCCTATAATGGATAGGCTACCTCTCCACTGAAAAACATGTCCAAAAATGGCTCAATGTGATCCTCCTTTACTGCACCCTGCAACACAACCCAACTATACACAGAAACTACATTGTAGCTCAAAGATGTAGCTTGGAAAGAATGATAGAATGAGGAAATGTAGCCCAAAGAACCTCTCCTTCCCTGAGGATGAGGTAGGGATTCCTGATCAGGAACACCCTTGTGCTAAACAGCACAGCAACCCTGCTAAACAACAAAAGGAAGTAGAGCCTAAACAGACCAATATCAAATGATAATAAAAAACATGAATAATGATGGCTGCAATCCCCTCCATATATAGTATGTGAGCCTTCTCACATTGGGTCCCATCCATACTTTCCACTTAGCTCATGCAAGTTTTCCTCCACTAAAACTGCATTGTCTCCTCATGAATGCCACTCCTCCATGACAACGTTGTTGACTTGGTCAAAGTTGACCTCTTCAACATGTATCCCCTCCAATTCACACTCAAAGGTGCTTAATATAGCTTTTTATTCTTCCTCCTTTCACATTAGGAGTGTTATTATTCCTTCTAAAGGGTTTTATGGGCCTCCCTACCGACTTATTCACCTACTTAGTGATAAAACAAACTACAATATTCCATTTAGATGTAGGCTGTATTTTTGGAATATTAAAGTCCTCCCCTCCAAAATGTTGCTTGTCCTCAAGAAACTGTAAAGGTGGAAAAAAATTCCTTCCTTCCTCTTCTTATGGACTCCTCATCAATATTTCCCACCACAGCTCAACATAATCTGCAATAAATCTACCCTGCAATGGTTCCTCCCAAGTATGCAAACACAAATGGCTCAAATCATAAAAAAGTAGAAGGTGTAAGTGGAAACCTTCTTGCTGTCCCATGACCTCCTCAAGGTAGGAGTAATGATAAACATAGGGAATCTCATCCCCAATGAGAGCCTCCCATTCCCACGCTAACATCCAAATAAAATGAGCCATTCTAGGTAGCTCATCAAAGAAATCCTCAACCCCCGGTTTATGCAATGTATTGGGGCTGCATGTAGAGATTAGATTTTTCCACCCAAGTTGCTTCTCTCTCCATTTATGGTAAGTATGGGGCTGCTGCTAATCTTGGGCTGAAATTTCATGGCCTCCAAGAATGGCCCAAGTTACCCCACCAAACAAATCAGCCATGAAGTGCCTCCTCCAAGAACTCAAGTTCTCCAAATGGCTCCTCCCACATGAAGAAAAGAGATGTAGTGTGGCAATCATGGTTTTCCCATTGTTTCTCCTTAAACATGCAACATGTAAAGTAGGGAGAATCATCCTCCCAATGGGCACCTCTAACTCTTGTGCCACTCTCCAACCAAATCTTCCCATAAACATAAGAACATCACCAACATATGGAAGCAAAAACCAATGAAAACTAGTTGCTATATGACAACCAGGAGGTTGATCATAGTTCCACATATGGGACCAGTGTAGTGCATCCCCTGCCTACCTCAAATAAAATAATAACAAGTGCCCTTCCAGCCACTTGTTTGCTGCCACAATCATCCTACAAGATAGGATCATGAAGGAGAAATTTGGTGTCAATGGTGCACACCAAGAATCATGTGGCTTCCCCCACAATCCACCCATAGAATAACCAGCCTCAATGTTGCAATTGGCCTCAAGTACATCATAATATAATATATAAGAAGGAATAATCCTCCTTGGTACAACATGCTACTCATATAAAGTAAAGAAGTACAAATCATAATGCAAAAATGTACCTTCTCTACCATGTACTTTGGTTATTGAGTTGAAATGGCTCAACTAAAAATTCTCCCTCACTCTCAATGAGTAGGGAAGTGGTTGTGACAACCTATCCATCACCATCCGGGATATGCATCTCTCCTCATGATGACATACATCCTGCTGAATGCCCTCCAAAGTGAACTCCTCCATCAAGGAATGATATGCATCAAAGTTCATGGAAAGAAAGTCCACATGTGCTGCATATAGTAGCTTCCTCTTGAGCTCAGAAAATCTAGTCAAGAATAATTTTCCATAAGAATAAATGACCTAATCAACCACCATGTATCTATCATCTCCCTCCAGGTCATCAAGAATCATGCAAGAACCAAGATCCTTGGAGTTCTCTACCAAACGTTGAGACCTCCGATATGGATCAATCCTCCTAAGAGACAGCATTGAAGATATAGAATCTAAATCCCCCCACATGTTGTTGTATTCTCCTTTGACATCCCACATGCCAAAGTCATCCTCCAAAGTGTTCCCATGCCCATTATGCAACTTCTCATGCTCTAATAGAAGTGGTGACCTTTGGAAGTTGTCCTCCCATGAGAAGCCACCATCCAAAAAGAACCTCTTGATCTTGGCCAATGTAAGCATGTGTGGCCTCCATATACTCCAATATATGGAGGATTCCTTCCTCAAAGGAAGTACCCTCTGTTTCTATGAATTCATGGAGTAGCTCCCTTGCACTATGGTGGTGCCATCCTCCATCACTGCGGCAACTTCTGTCAGTGCAGATTATGTAATTTGAGTGGGTAATGTTGAAAATGGGAGAATGTCTCCCTCCTCCTTGAGTCTACCCCAAACTCTCTGCGATGTAATAGGTCCCTCCAAAGTATCCACCCCTCCGAGATATAAGAGTGGTGACCCAAATGGTAAGATGTCACTCACCCACTCTAGATCTGGTGGCCTTCCAAGTGGAATGCCCCCATGTAATGAGACATCAAAATCTGAAGTGGACTGTATATATGAGTGGACTGATTTGTCCCTCTCTTCACTACGCAATACAATCTCCTTCTTTTGTGCAGAAACCTCTCGAAATAGATAAGGGTGAATTCTCATCATCCCTTGATGCTGATCCTTCTTTTATTCTCCTTCCATCTGCCAAGATTCATAACCCACAATAACTGATGCAGGCTGCTCTGGAATTGTGTTTTGGTTCCCACATGTTGGATCATTTGGAACTCATTGCAAAGACACAAGGGCTACTCTAATGGAAGTAATGGCTCCCTTCCCATCTTCATGTGGTGATGGATCTCCTCCTGATGGTACAACACTACTATCTCTTCTTTTCTCTTCCCCTTCATCAATATTTCAAAATGCCTCATCATCAATGAGAGACCCTAGATCTTGGTCTTCCCTTGAAGGAGGAACCTCCATGTCTTCATCTATAGAAGAGGGCTCTTTAATAAGTGGGGATATTGCCCTTGGCAAGGAATCATGAATGTTTTTATACCCTTTAGTAGAAATATGGAGTGGATTTGGCAAAATAGATCTCTCCAACTCATGCAAAGGTTTTGAGTTTTTGGGTTCAACAAAATATGTTTCACAATGTTTAATATCAAATATTCTAACTAATTTCTTAGTGAACCCTGCATAAGTGTATGCATTTTCATGATAAAATGAATCAGAAATACAAAGCCACCAATCATGGGCCATACCTTTGAGGTGTAGCACTGCTACTCTACTGTCCTCCTTTTCTAAAACTTGGTATAGATGAAAATAGGACTCTAGCTCCTTCACCCAAGCCTTGGCTATGCACTTTTCTAATCCATCAAAGTTAGATAGAAATATTATACCTCTCTTCCTTATATTATGATTTTTGGATCTTCTATCTTTCTTGAGTTGGAAAAACCCTTGGAAGTCCAAGTGCTCTTTGAATCTCCATGATTGAGACTCATACTCCTGAAGATAGTCACTCAAGGTCTCCTCCCTTTGTGCATCTTCTTCCTCCATCCTTCTTGCAGTGAATATGGGCCATAAACTACATTATGGATCTGCATTTGTGGCTGAATGTCCACACCCATCATGTGAATATCTAGGGCTTTCTTCACTTTCAAACCCCTTTCATCTCCTTGAGATCTTCCTTGATATTTTTCACAGTTTGGAAAAGAAGCTGGGAGATCCTCTCTTCCTTCATTTCTCCAAATAATGGAGTCATGAATTTTTTTCTTCTGTACAACTTCTCTTTTTTGTGAGAAGATTATCCTCCTAATGGCATAATTTCTTGAATCCACAGACTATGCCAATATTATGCTCTGATACCACTGTAATATCCCAAATTGGAAATAGCAACAATACAAGACATAATAATGTAAAACACAGCAAATCTGAACATGAAATAAGAGGGATAAATATGAAGCCATAATTTTATTAATATATCAACAACAATATACAAAATATCATGAGGGAAAAGCCACTCAAGCAATAAGAACAAGCCTCCAATGATCAGAACAATCAGCACATACGGTTGTTGCAACTGTATAGAATGTCGAAGAGCAGTGAAAACATTGTCTATATCAGTGTAGCTACTGCTATAAAAATACATGAATGAAATATGGCTGATAGAAACAAAATAAATGCCTAGAAAAGAAGATGTGGGCTCTAATACATGATTTCTAGCCAACCCGGAAAAGATTATTAGAAATACCAACAAGTATACAATGTGACAAATAACCATGGGGTTAATATGCCACTTCAAAATGGATCTGATATGAAATGAGGTTATGATAGATCTGAAATAGTGATGTCCTCCTCCAATTGTATTTCTAAATAGAAGGTTGATCCCTCTACTCAGAAATAGACCCTCCTGATGGGCTCAATGAACCCTCCTAGCAACTTCCTCCAAAAATAATGCAGTTCAGAATTGTGACTACACTGAGGGATGTTAGATGGTTGGCCTAATGAAAAATATGTGGAAATATTCCTAGGAGCCCTCCTTGATGATCGTCCAATGGATAGGCTACCTCTCCACTAAAAAACATGCCCAGAAATGGCTCAATGTGATCCTCCTTTGCTACACCCTGCAACACAACCCAACTCTAAAAAGAAACTGCATTGTAGCTAAAGGAGGTAGCTTGGAAAGAATGCCAGAATGAGGAAATGCATCCCAAATAACTTCTCCTTCCCTGAGGATTAGGTAGGGATTCCCGATCAGGAACACCCTTGTGCTAAACATCACAACAACCCTGCTAAACAGCAAAGGGAAGCAGAGTCTATACAGACCAATATCAAATGATAATCCAAAACATGAATAGTAACTGCTGCCATCCCCTCCATATAAATTATGTGAGCCTTCTCACATTGGGTCCCACCCATACCTGCCACGAAGCTCGTGCAAGTTTTCCTCCACTAAAACTGCGTTTTCTCCTCATGAATTCCACTCCTCCATGACATCGTTGTTGACTTGGTCAAAGTTGACCTATTCAACATGTATTCCCTCCAATTCACACCCAAAGGTGCTTAATCCAGTTGTTTATTCTTCCTCCTTTCACATTAGGAGTGTTATTATTCCTTCTAAAGGGTTTTATGGGCCTCCCTACCCACTTATTTACCCACTTAGTGATAAAAAAATCTATAATATTCCATTTAGATGTAGGCTAGATTTTTGGAATATTACAGCACAATTGTTACACTACCTATCTTTGAATGTCCCTTGTGTAAATATATTACTATCTTTAAAGTTCTAGCATATTATAGGAAAAAAATAATACTTCCCTATTTAAGCAGAGCTTCTCTTCCATAGGTAGAGAAGATTCCCTATCATCTGTATATATTTTGAGTGATTGATCTACATTTTATAGTTATGTAGACCACTAAAAGAACCCATTTATCCTAAGATAATTTATAATTTTATGAAGATGCTTAGGCTTGAATAAAACAATGTCTAGCGAGAGAAAATGGGAGTAGACCTTAAAAACGCTTTGACGTGCTTGAAAAATGACTATTTATTTCCCATTGGTAATGCTGCCTCTATTTTTTAGTAGTTTATAAAATCTTTGGGACATATTCTGCAGGAATATGGCTTGCATTTAGAAAAATGATATTACAAAGTGGCACAAATTTAAACCCTTTCATAAATTTAATGACCATTGTTGTTGTGATTTAAAACAAAAAAAAAATGATAGCATACTATTTCCCTAATGCAAAAAACCATCATGCATTTTATAGGAGATTAAAAAAGCTTAGCATCTTAGTGAATTAAGTTGTCTAGGTGATTAACTATTTTATTCCCATACTCAATCCCTGTCTTCAAGGGGGTTTTGTATCGACTTGAAATGCAACGATACCACTCACTGTTTTCTTGATCCTTGTAGGCACTACAAAGAGTCAAGGAAACCAAAAGAAAATTATAAGTTGAGTTTCTTAGGTGATAAATGATCTAGTTTCCATAGCCAGACTCTTTCAGCATTTGACTTTACATTTTAGTGGTGAATGTGATAACCAACAACAAATTGATTCGATGACCATATGTGTAGGTAAAAGATAGACATGGAGAAGATATATTTCCTTGTTCTCTAACACTAGTACAATTTTCTCTTGGCTATGGGGATTGTACAACATTTGCATGGATGGTTCCAGTGGGTTTGAGCTTGTGTCAACTTTGCCAAGGGCACACAAAAGAAGCAAAAAGAGAGGAAAGGGTTGAAAAAGAAAAACACATACACACACAGTGTCAAAGACAAGTTGAATGGGGTTTGGTTGGTTGGTAAAATAGGGGTGTTGCTATTCCCCAACCAAGGTTCAAATTCCCCTAAACATGTTTTACTATAGTCAGCTATTTCACTTGGGTAGCTGCACGTCTTGGAATTTTTTTTCTAAATAGATATTCTCAATTTCCTTAGTAGGTTTGTCCCTAGTGGGCCTTCTCAATTGGGTAGCTGCAAGTCTTGGAATTTTTTTTATGAATAGAAAGTCTTAATTTCCCTACCAGTATGTCCCATGGGCAGGTTCTAGTTACTTTTATTATATTATCCTTCGACTTCCAAATCCTATACCAGAAATTATCAAACCTAAAATTTTCAATTACACCATATATTGATTTCTCAGGGAATTGCATGAGTTGTGGGAAATCAAGCTTCCTCCCTTGAGGGCCTTAAAATGGCTGGTGAAATAATAAATTTAACTCCTTCGTCTCACACTAGAGGACCAATTCCTATAGTTACAATGCCAACATATGCACCTGTGAGGCAAGAATCTCCATTTTCTGTGGTTGTTCCCCATACCTTCTTCAATGCAGGAAAAAGGAAAGTTATTCTGTCATTCCATGCAGATATATATATGCCACTTGTTGCGTTCTCATCATCTAGAACTGCAACATTTTCATATATAATCTAGTCACTTGGTTTTCCATCCACTAGGTACCCATTTGGATTCAGATCTGCCTCTTTTCTTTTTGTGTTTTCATATTTATTGGACTGCTTAGGTTCTCACCCATTCACTCCAGGTGCTTCTTAGATTTTGACCTCAAGTGCAATTCTTTCGCCGCATATCTGACATCCTTAATGGGATTGAAAAAAATTCCAACTCCCAATAATGATAGAATCTAGACCAGGCCAAACTTGGATTTGAATTTTGGCCCAAAGACTTCTGAAGCAGAGGATAAATATGAAAGAGAAGGATCAAAACATGTAGAATTTTTTGAAGGTCCTTTGATAACAAATGGGAAAAGTAGTCATCTGGCAATCATCAGCATCAACAGACTCTTTTAAGAAAAAGGAACTTGAGGTAGGGTGGAATTAAATAAATTTGAAATCAAACAACAGATACAAAGATAGATAGTTTATGTAGGTGTTGGTAGCTTCTTTTTCATGGGTCTATCTCACCCAAAGGGTGTTGGTTGATAGATTTGTTTAAGCCCAAATGTCTTAAGTTGGAGATAACGGTGTACTGGCTTGAATCTAAGATCGACACAATTTCTCATGCAGATTGAAATTACCATATCACTAATTTGCCTCTTTTTCAGTGATCCTTCTACACTTTTTACATGTATGCTTATTGTGGAAGTATGAAGGCCACACACTAGGTGTTTGAGAAAATTCCCAAGTGAAATGTGTCAACATGGAATGTTATTATCAGAGGTTGTGTCAGGGATGGAAATTGTCAGGAATCCCTCAAGTTCTACTACCAAATGCAACATGGAGGACTAAGTGGAGACACACCTTTCCAATTGTCCACAACGCGTGCACTGAGATTGTAGCCCTAGAGCAGGGCAGGGAAATCCACAGTTACATGGAACACCATGACTATAGGATATTTCAAAATTAGAAATTGTGTAAGAGGTAGGAAAGCTACTTGATGAAATGCAGATGGGAAGGTTGAAACCCTATGTAATGTGTGATGATATCCAAGTATGAGTAGAATAGTCACAAAAATGGTGGAGTGATATATTTTCTAAAATGCATATAGATGGAGTGAAAGCCAATTCAGTCACTATTTCCAGTGCTTTCGCTTCTTGTGCATAATTAGAAATGCTGCAACAACAAAAAAAATGGTTGATGCATATGAAGTGTTTCTCAATATGCCAAAGAGGGATCTGATCTCATGAAATCTAATAATTTTTTGTTATGCATTGAATGGATATTGTGATGAGGTGCTAGGACTCTTTTATCAACTTCAAAATGATAGGAATGAACCCATATTTAATTACATGGAGTGCGGTAATTATGAGATATACTCAATTTGGTCATAGTGTTTAATCCTTGAAACTCTTCAGTTGAATGAAAGTTGCAAAGGTGAAGCCTAACTCTGTTACCATAGTAATTATTTTCATTCACGTGCTGACTTAGTGGCTCTACAGTGTGGGTGTCAAATGCATGGGCATGATGCCCTGACACTCTTTTATGAAATATAAGAAGCAAGCATTAAGGTAGGACATATCATCTTCATTGCTATTTTATCTGCCCACAACCATGCAGGACTATAGTAGATGAAGGCTAGCATCATTTTGATTGAATTAGTAGAAAGTTTGGCATGAAGCCTAGAGTGGAGCATTATGCATGCATGGTTGAACTCCTCGACCACTCGAGACACTTGAATGGAGATTATGTGATGTTGTTGAAAATCTATGATACTTCTATGGGATGATGTAGTCAACATGAGAAAGCTATTTTTAGATAAGGGAATTTAAAAAAGGAACCAACATCTCATTTTCACAGACAGTTCCAGCTACTGCTAACTTAGGATGTTTTCAAATATATCACGTAAACTCTTCAACAATGTTCTCGAGTTTCTGATAATACACCCTCTTCATTTTAATTTTTATCTCCAAAACCATGGAAAGGAGAGACATGGATGAGTTACAACCATGCATCCTTCATCAACAACCCTGACAAGCTCCAAGCGTTGGACAAGTCTTGTTTGAAGCCTTATGTTGTAAAAAATGAATCGATCATGCAATTCCTTGACCCATTTTGGGACTTCGTTAAGGAGTTTTTGCAAATTTCAAAATTAGCTCATGTTTTTATATAGTTTTTGGTTATAGAAAATAAGTGGAGCAAAAAAAAAAAGACATTTTCCTAGAAACAGGCCTACCTAATAGAGGTCAAAAGTTGTGTTACTAGTTTCAAAACAATATTTTCAATGTCAAGCAAATTGGATGAAAGAAGGGCCAAAAAGGTAAGGTGAAAATTTGCCTCAAGCTTGGATATTTTTTTGGGCTTGTTTTTTTGTATTCAAGACTCCGCTGAGAAGAAAATGAATTGCATGGATGTTATAGGGATTTGATTAATGATTGGTAAGGTCTGGGATACTATGGAAGTGCAAATACGTTTTTTATTGATACTTCAAATGTGACCAAGCTTAAAAATCAAGATGTTTTTTGTTGCAGAAGGGAAAAAAAATCAAACAAAAAAAAATGGAGACCTCGTGCACCTCTAGAAAGCAGTTCTACAATGCCTCACATCTATTGTAGGTATTGCAAAAACTCTCATATATGCTTCAACATGGGAGGAACATAATCACAACATTATTTTCTTTTCCTTTATTCTCTTCCTCTATGAATTTCATGTCAAGTAAAATCATCACTTTCTTCTGATATTTGAGCATTATATGGAAGGCTTCATGTCGTTATTTGACAAGGTGCTAGAATTTCTTTTCAAGCGATAGGTTTTCAACAAACCCTAATTAATGAGTCCTACTATATCCTGTTACAACTAATACTTGAATATTTCATTCCAAAAATTTTCCTCGTTCCAGGTTTTAAATCATCGTATCATTTCCCAGGACAAGGAGTGATTATATAAGAAAAGTATTTGAGATGCTAGTTGGATCATCTAGAAAGCTTCAGGTATTGGAAAGGTGCTTCCATAATTGAAACAAGGTGAACATGGATGCTTGATATACTGGAAGACTTCTTGAATTACTTAGAATTTTTATATTGTCGAATGTATGGGAGCGCTCCAACATTATAAATTCATCATTGAATAAAGAAGTTTAGTAGCCCAGATAATGAATTCTTTTCCTTATTTCAGCTCAGGTAAGAGGGGTAGTGGGAGGCAGGGTGGGGGTTGGAATAAATTTTCCAAGTGCAGATACAATTATTATTTATGTTCTATATTTTAGTCCCTTTTTTTATTTATGAGCTCAATCATAATCTCATAGGATAGGCCAAGAAAAACTAGTGATTTTACATAAATGATAATAAAGTGCTCTACTGAGGAGAGAATATTGCAGCAGTTAGGAACAAAGATGGATTTGGAGAATATGGTGATGAATATTTGTAAAATAAATTTTTAAATAATTATATAGATCAAAAAGAACATTTTTGTTTGTGGATACTTCCACCAAGTTCATCTCCAAAATTGTCAAGTGAAAAATTACTTTGAGTGATTATGTTCTCGTGCAATTACTAATAATGACAGACCATGTAGAAATGTTGTTTATGTTGTGAGTAGAGTTCATTGTACAAAGATCAATGTTTCAAGACTTTTGGTAATACAAGACCCCAACCAAGTTTCATTAGTTTACTCTATTAACCAAACCAGGTTTCATCAATTTATGAAGTACATATGACATTCTAATATCTCACTGTGTGTGTTTGTACTACCTATTTCTTCTACTCGAGGAAAAATTTATAAAAAATATAAATCTGATAAGATATCAACAAATAGGTGGTGGGCCCTCTTAGAAGTGAGGATTATTTTGGAATAGACACTCATTTACAATAGGAAAGCTCCAAGAGTCCATTTCCAAAAATGGGAAATAATGCTCCTGCAAGTGCATTGGCCAGAATTTTTGTAAGTATTGCTACATCATTTATTTAGTTAATTGAAGCATGGGGATCATACCTAAACTTGGTGGGAAAGATGTTATACAAATACACTTAGACTAGAGGGTGATAAACCAATAACTAAGTGGGAGATGTTATTGAATCTATATGGCTAGATTTGGGGACTAGCTAACATTTAAGCTTCAAAAATTGTAAAAGAAAGAGTGCACTTTTTTAATTGGATGGATGATAGCCTACTTAAGGCTCATGTTTGCGGAGACTTTGAGATAGTTGAAGCTCCAACTGATGAGGAATATATCCTCATAGTAATATTAATTCATGGGGATAAAATGACTTAGAATTTCCTCAAAGCCAAACTGGGCCTATATGACCCCAACATATTCAAATATAATAATTCATCTACACTCTAGTACACCTAGTCAATTTTCTGCAAGACTATAATGAAGGTTCTAAAGAAGCTTCATAGAGACATACACTCAAAACATAATTCTTTTTACTTTTATTGCCAAGAGGATCAATGTTAAAATCGGAAACTAGTTCCAATTTCCACTTTGGATTGCTCCTATGAGGAAGATGATTGCAGCATTGGATTTCTCTTTTCGAGAGGATCAAATTCAACCTAATGGTCACTAAATTTGGATAATTAAAAGTATTCATCCAATAAAATGAAATTTCATAAGGAATGACCTTATTTAGGGAGGAAAAATTAAAAATTGAAAATTTTAATTTCCCTCCTCAAGTAATCAATTCGGCCTACCCAAGATTGATATAAATAACCTATCCTAGGAACTTTGATATTCATTCTTCTCTCTGAAGTAGCCACAGAAGAAGGTGATTGCCAACAAAGGAGATGAAGGCAAGGATGGGTTCAATTTATTCAAATTCAAGGGCATAGTTCCACAATGAGGATGACATTGGTTTGGTCAAATTGATGATTTGTCTTGGGCATTTTATCTTCATCATAGGTCTGAGTTTAAGTAGATAGAAGTTGCACCTGTTAAGGGTGATTTTGATGAAAGTTTTGGATTTTTGTGAAGGTGTCATTCTCCTTGAAGTCATCTGCACTATTTTGGGTCACCTATAACTAGGCCACATGGCTTATGAACCTTATCCTAGAGGCCGAGAACCTACAACAAGAAAGCCACAGTAAGGGTTGCTTTATCATGACGTTGTGTAGTGGGTTTTGAAGCCTATAATAATGCTTATGGGTTACCAGCATTTGAAGGGACTGGTTGAAGATAATCGAAAATATAGTAAAGGTCTTTAAGGCTATGAAAGGGGTATTTGCTGACTGTGTTTATGCCCTAGTCATTCCTACCAGAATTGCAGAGAAGACATGAGTCCTTGGAGTCTACACCAAACATCATATTGGTAGCCTTGTTGGAACCATCCTCTTGTCTAAGGGCAATGGTGTTAAAACTTCTCATTTGAAAGTCATTTTGACTTTGAAGTATTGTATTCTCTCCCTCCGTTTAACATTTGACATTAATGATAAGAGTAATTGATAAGGGTTTTCCCCATCTTTGGGTTTTTCCTTGGCTTGAGCCATATTCATGTGTTCTTATGTCTTGGCTTATCTTCAACTTTTATTACTTATGTTCTTTCATTAGTTACACTTATGATTAATGAGATTTATAATGGATTAATGTGAAAATGATGTAACTAACCTAAGCTAAGAACATGTTAACTCATAATTAACATGGTTTCAGAGCCAGGTGAGAACAAGCCCAAGCTTAAGATATTGCGATCTCTAAGGAGAACCTAAGGAATTTCAGCAGAAGTCACCTTCAAACCTCTGTGGTAGGAAAATGTAATATTCGCAAATGGGGAATGCAACAACACAATGCAGAAAGATATGAAAATAACACAGATCATCTTTTATAGAGTAGGAGGCCAATATGGAGACCTTTCATTTGTACTTACAGTAGAAAAATACATATAAAAGATGGCCCATAAGATGCATAATAGGAAATACCAGTATCCAATGAAAGAAAATCCTCAAAATGAGGTGAGGTGTTGCAACCATATTTAAAGACTGGAAAAAGCCTTATAGCGTTAATTTATTGGTCTACAATAGTTGTAGATTACAAATTATATCTAGAGTAGATAAGTGCATAAAAAATAAGATCTATAACAGATCCATACACTATATAGGCTCCTCTAAAGAATCCCCTTGGGGTTTTCAGCAAAACACCATGTACAAGTTGTAGATATAAGATCTAAGACTATAGATGTACTGAAATTTTTAGATCTAGAAAGTGGATCTGATTTGATATGAACAATAGGATGATCTCCTCCAATAGATCTGCAAATTGAAGGGCAGATCCCCAACACTTGAAAACCAACTCCCAAAATGGTGTGCCAAAACACCCTGCAAATACACCTACAAGAATAACGTAGATCTGGAAGTAAAACTGCGTTGTAGGGATTAAAATGTGGTTGTTCTCATGCCAATATCTGAAAATGAAGCTCAAGTCCTCCAATGCTCTCCTCCCAATGAAGTACAAGCCTCTTCAACTGAAAGGAGCACTGAAATGGCCTAGATCAGAAGATCTAGTCTAAAATTGTTGCAGCTTGCAAAGACAACCAAACCCTCAACAGGATCTACGCTGTAGTTGAAAGAAGAATCTTGGCCCTAAGCCAGATAGTGGATAATGCAATACAAAATCTCCCAAGAGCTACTCAATGGGAATAGGTGGGATTTCTGACCAGGAACACCCAATGCTAAATAACATTCAATCTCAGCTAAATAACAAGAGAAAGATATATGTCTAAAGAGACAATATATTCAGAAAGATGATAAACATCAACAACCTTCTAATGCTGCCATCCCCTTCCTTTTATAACACAAGAGCTTGAAAATCCTAAACCACTTCCAATGAGATCACTTCTTTCACACAAGGCATCTCCATCTAAAACTGCGTTGTGCCTCATTGATGGCTACTCCTCCATGAAAATGTTGTAGATTTGGTCAAGGTTGACCCAGTCAAAATGTTTTATCCCATGTCCACACCTTAGGGTGCAGTATTAAGCTGAAAATATGATCCACTTTCACATGAGAAGTGGTTTTAATCACAATAAATAGTTTTATGGGTCTCCCTACCCACTTATTCACCTTTCTAAGTGATAAAACAAAATTTTAATATTCCCATTATTTGTAGGCTAATTTAGGAATATTATAGAAAAGTCCGAGTTCAAAAAGGACAATCTGTGGCATTGTCTTAAGGCCTTCTACAAGCCCTAATCAGTGAACTTGGGCACAAATTCAAAGAACAGCTCAGTCATTACAAACAAAAACTGGAAGTCATCAAGGTGTGTTTCAAAATTTATAAGGTGTGATTTTAAGTGGTTTCAAGATATTTTCAGATGAATATCTAGCAATAAAACTTCAGAAGGAGATGTTTCCCTTCAAGATCCTTAACTAGACTCTAAGGTATCATAGTAACATAAAATAATTTATATGTCAATAACTCCTAATCCCTTAGCCTAGTGGAGTTAAGACAAATCAGAATTTACTATGATATGAATTCATCAATACTGTGGAATATTGAGTAACTTGATTCATATTCTCTGAACAAGCAAAAATAAGTATTGCTAGAATTATTGTAGTATCACTGTAAGAAAAAAATGCTAATCCCGACCTCTGTTCTACAACAAAACTCTGAGCATTCTTTTGATGTGTGGAGCTCTAGATATAGTGACCTTATCCTACAATTAGGACATCAAAGCACAAGCCTAATATCTAGTGATTCCAGCTCCATTTTTACATCATAAGGCAGTTGATCTCTACAAGACAGAGCTCCAAGTTTTAGCGTCTTCTGTGATCTTCATCACAAAACAATGAAATATTTTGGTAAAATTTCCCTTTATTCAAGACACTAAATGTCAATGAAAGGTCTAGCTTAGATCTTGTTTTTAAGACCTTCATTCTTGTGGCCCTATTAGGGCACCACTCCAAACAAATCTATGCAATATTATGTGATTAAAGTGGCACAAGAAGATTGAAAGGTTCAAGCAATAAGAGGGAAACAAAGTTGAATATAACCTTAGTTTCTCCTTTACAACGAATACCTAATCTTCCTATGTAGACTTGTGCAACTCCATTTTAAGGGAAGCCTGATCTCAGTTCTAGACCAAGTATAAAGTAGCTACCGAACTCATTTTTTTTTTTTTTTTCTTTAGTCCTTATTCTTAATAAGAAGTGTCAGTCTTAAAGCTTCCATACCTAATGCAATCAACCTAAAGTATGGAAGTCTTATACATATGTTACAGTGATATCTAACAGATTATTGTGTGAAATTTCAAGATGTAAAAGTGTTATGTAATGGAAATGGCCCTTGTCACATATATATACATATATCTTCTTCAACGATTGCATACAATCCAACCTACATAGCATACTGAGCTCGGTGACAAGCACTGTGTGAGCATCTCTGTTCATTAGAAATTTGGAATGAATTAAGAAGCCTGTGGAGGATATCTATATTTGATCGATCAAAATATTAGCACTCTTAAAGATATTCTGAACAATTTTTTTTTTTTTTTTAAATTAATAACATATCTACATACATCGATCCAGTGACAAGAATATGACTTGGAATACATTCTTAGTATGGTTTTCATAAAAATTATGATAAGATCCATGTGGTGTGTTGATCATATGTTTGGGCCTTGATTTTTCCACAACACATCGAATCATATCATGATCAGTTGTGCATGATGATGACAACAAAATGATTGAAGTGCATTAAGACCTTTCTAAAAATTCTAGGAGCCTTTTTTGAACTTTCCAAGGTTCTGATCAGCATCCCTTATTCCTGTAGAATGAAACCATGTGCTAAATATTATGTCCATGGAGATTTTCTCTCTAAGAAATACTTGGTATTGTTCATTATATTGTTGTGTATGAACATATTTACAACTACTGAACAGAATAATAACACTACATGACTAACCAAGTTTATATATATCAATTTTGGAGTATATTGGGGATGGCACAATTTAAATCAGAGTCTTGGTATATATGTCACAATAATGTAGTGCTTTTGTATTAATGACTGGAAGGACAAAACCTTATCATCTTAAGGCAGGTCTATTGGCATCATAAATAAAATATCTCAGTTAAGATATATTGACAGAGACAATTGAATACTCCAAGTTCTAAAGCGAATTTCTAGTTTGTCACTACAAATTGTTAAGAGCTAAATCATAGATTATAGTTCTGAAATGCAGAGTAGCTGTAGATATAATAGAATCCATGACTTGAAGGATTTGGTTCTGAAATACCTTAGTATGTTCTTCAGTGATCTAATTAGAAAATTGAAAAACATCAGTAGGAATATTTTGTGGAATACATGATGTATTCTACATATTTTTGAAAGCTAACTTTAGCACGAGATATTTACAAATGGTCTGTTGAGAAAAAGTGGAGAAATTTTCTATTGATGCTGACAATTGTTACACCATTTTTTGGTCATCTAACCTATTATCATTATATGGACTCAAGTACAACATGTAAGACCAATTTTACTCTAAGTAAAATTGCTTTGACTATGTAAAATAACTTAATAAAACACATTTATTAAGTTGTTTATGGTCTAAACAGGAAACCCCAAAAGGAAATATTAAACAAATATATATTTTTTTTTATTTTCCTCATGGAATAATTAATTAAACAATAATTTAATTATTATTCTGGGTCATATTTAACCCAAAACAAGTAAATTAATTAGATAAATCCTTATTTATCTTATTATTTTCTAGGAATAATTATTTAAATATTATTTAAATAATATTCTTTGTTAAATATGACTAAATCATTTATAAATAATTAAATAAATCATTATTTATTTAATTGTCATTCAACCACTTCCTTAAAATAATAAATAAATCATTTATTTATTTATTTATTTATTATGTACAAATAATTATTCCGGGTCATATTTAACCCAAAACAAGGAAATTAATTAGATAAATCCTTATTTATCTTATTATTTTCTAGGAATAATTATTTAAATCTTATTTAAATAATATTCCTTGTTAAATATGACTAAATCATTTATAAATAATTAAATAAATCATTATTTATTTAATTATCATTCAACCACTTCTTTAAAATAATAAATAAATCATTTATTTATTTATTATTTACAAATAAAGGGATTTGACCCAAGTCAAATGCCTTTTCCCTCCAACAAATATAATAAAATATTCCATAAAAGGTGGATCTAGATTTGGTTAATATTGTTTTAATCATGCACCAAGATCTAGAATGACCTAATATTTTGTTATAAATAGAAGGGTTTTCCCATTTATTTGTCACCTTTTGTTGCCTATTAGATCACTCTGGATCTATACTCTTGGTCTAACTTTGAGCCATTATCATTGTCACATTCTCCATTTATTTGCTTTGTGAGCTCCCTTTGAGTTCTATGTTTGTATGGGTTTTCTACACCAACAAGAGAGAGAAATTCTAGATCTGAAGTGTTGAGGACTTTCAAGAACCCGTCCCATTGAGGAGAACTGGAAACACCTTCCTTGTTTTTCTCCCAGGTGTCCATAATATAAATTCTTTCAAAAATATTGTTCTTGTCTTGTCTATTGGATGTATGGAGCAAAACCTTACTTTTACTGCTTAATGTATTTTTATGCATAGATCTGGATTTTTACAGCATTTGTCTTGATCAACTAACTGCAGATCTAAAGATATTGGCAGGCATATTTGATGTTAGGGCTATAAGTTATACATATCTAAAGTGGTATTTTTTCATACACTTCGGCGAAAGATTCATACTAACAACTGGCGACTCCACACGGGTTTTCAATTACGACCGTTGTCGTTTTTCATATTCTTGCATATCCAGCTGCTTCATGCCCTAGGGTTTCTTTTCAGCTTTTTGTTTTTTCTCATTTTATGTTTTTTTTCACCTATAAAACCCTCAAACATTAAAATTTATTACTTTCATGTGTTTCTGGCCCTATTGCGCAGGTAACAGACATCAGCCGCAACTGAGACGACAACTTTTTCTAAAATCTGCCGCCGAGACACCCAGAGCTGCAGGTCACACTTTTGGCCTAGAACCTGTGACCTGGACTGGAAGACGCACTTTTTAGCCCATAATCTGTGACCTGGACAGAAAACAGGTCAGAACCTACGACCTGCACTTTTTTCTGCAAATTTTCTGCAATTATTCTCGATTTGTATGAAGCTTCTGTCAGGGTTTTCCAGCCTCTGTCTCTGCCTGTTTAGACCTATTTCTAATCTGTTTTACTCATCTAAGTGGGAATCTAGCCCCCTAGGGCTTTAGTAGCCTCCACTTTTTGTGGAAGAGTTTTAATTGTTTCAGATGTCTAAATTTTCAGAGTTTCAACATTTTTCTTTTCAGATCTGATACCTCACCTTCAAATCCCTTTTAGATCAGCTCTTCTCCCTTTCAAATCACCTCATACAGTTTTGTTTGGGTTTGCCTCTAGGGTCACCTCCTTGTCCCTTCTACCTTTAGCTTATTTCCTCCTTTTTTGCAGCAACCTTGCCTCTGCCTCTTTGTTGTTCTCTGCACCTCTTTCCAGTAGATTTATCCTTATATCCTTGTCCCTCCCGACCTTAGATCTATTGGCCCCCTTTTAGTGTGTTTTGACTAGATTTTTTCCTCTTTTAGACTAGTTTTGAGAGACCCGCCTTCTTGGGTTAGATTGATGCATTGTTAGCTGTTAACTTTCTGTTATTTCAATTTTATATACTGTTATCTACAGATTTATTTTCAGTTATGCAACACACTTTTTTCTTTTACTCTCAAAATGTATGGGTTTAAAAATTTAAAATTAACACATGCCACACGCTGACCCTAAGTGAAGAAGAGCCTGGTTAACACCGCCAGAAAAATACTTTAAAATCAATTGATACTGCACCTCTCTACCCTTGTTTCGACATTGTAATCACTTGATTCTGCACCTCCCTGCCTTTGTTGGTCATTCTTCTTCCCTTTGTGTCGTCATCATAGCACCCCCAAGGTGTATATCCTAGAGGCTTCTTAGCCTTCACCCTCAGTTTCCGGTTGTTTGACCTACTCCTTCCCGCTGTCGTTGAGTTAGTCATCCTCCGAGCCCACACTCCGACTCCTCTTCTGATTCTTTGGCTGCTCCTCTTACTTCTGGTTCTCCCCCTATCACCTTCACTATGTCTGGTCTAGGGCCTAATGCTAGTGGTAATCCCGACCCTAATGCCGGGAATGCTACTAGCAGAACCGCCACAGGAACTACCTTGGCTGCACCCTTGCTCCCCTTCATGGCAGGCCTTAGCCTCCCCGATTTGGACCGGTTGATAAACGGCCCTATACACCATGACGCTAGTTGGCTTGCTATGCTGACAAAGCTCCCTTTCGACATCCCAAAGTTTGAAGGCCTTGTTGGAGAATATCCTTCAAATCATGTTCGATCTTTCCACATGTGGTGTTCATCTACCTCCATTATCGATGACTCTGTCCGCCTTCAGTTGTTCCAACGAATGCTTACAGGAGCGGCTTCTAAGTGGTATGTTTATCAGGCCCCTTCCTCTCATACCACCTTTGCGACTCTTGCCTGGGATTTTTTATCTTACTTCCAGCTTCCCATTTGTTATGACACTGGTATCAAAATTTTGACTTCTTTCTGTCAATCATCTGCGACCCGCCTATCCAATCATGTCCAGGAATGGCAGAGAAGAAAGAGCCTATGTCAATCCCCTACCTTCGAAGACCTTGTCTACATGGACTGGTTCCTTAGATCTCTCTTGCCTCCTATCAGGAAAGATGTCGCATCGCATTTTCCTCAAACCAAAGAAGCTGCCCTCGAACTGGCATTAAAATATGACCTGATCTACGCTCAAAAAGGTTATGTTTATATCATTCTACCTGATCTCCCCAGACCCGGTGGTGCCAACACACTGGGGGCACTTCATGCCGCCGAAAGTATCGTTGGAGCTCTCTCTCATTCATATGCCCAACCTCCCATGGGTTATGGTTTTCCTGGGGGGGCAACACCTCTTGCACTTTTTCCCCTCTTGGTAGCACGTATCTAGGATACGGCATGCCTCCTTTTTTTTCCCAACCTCCTATTTACCACACTGTTACCCAACCCCCTTATTATTTTTATCCGCAGCTTAGTACTCCAGCTCCTCCAGCATCAACACCTCCATCCTCCCTTGCCTTCTCAACCCCTACAACAGTAGTCACTGCCCCCTCAGGAGTAGGTAGATGCACAGCAGGGATTCGTGGCTACCCAACCACCTGACAGACAGGTGGCCACTCAACCTTCCCCTTCTAGTTCCTCCAATTACCAGATCCTCATGATGAACTCTGATCAACCTATAACCATCGACCTTAACCTTCAAACTCGGTCTCGTCAGTACCCCAAGCCTCCCGCTCCGTCTGTCCCTGAGTCACCTTCTTTAGGTTCTACCGAGCCCCTTTTGACATCCAATGGTCCCTTTCAAATCCCTCAACCCAAAGTCTAGGTTCATACCAAGATTCCTAAGGGACCATTACGCCGAAATGTTGCTTCCGGTCGAGCTGCTCATTCGTATATCATACTAGATGATTTGGCACAGTCTCCTACTGTCATTTCAACAGTGGAACTCGTCCAATCGTGTCCTTCTCAAAATAAGGCTCTGCTATCTACCATGGGTGCTGTAGATCTTGCTAATGACCAATTGATTTTTTTCGACACCCGTCAATCAGAACATCCTCCCTTTCCTGCTTCCGTAGCTTTCCAAATCCCAGTCAAAATTTGGAATGCTAACATTTCTTGGTGTATCATTGATGAGGGGGCATCCAACTATGTGATGTCTACTTCAGTTTGAAAACAACTCAGATCTCCTGATTTGGGCCCTTCCACGATCACCCTTCAAGCGTGGGATGGCCACACCTCCCAGCCCATTGGCCTATTCTGTAATTGTCCTATCACTCTTGCGGGCAAGACTGTTTGCGTTGATGTTGAAGTCATCGATGCCCATCTTGATTATAACATTATTTTGGGGCGTAGCTACACCTATGCCATGCCTATTGTCCCATCCACGGTCCACCGCAAGATGTTTTTCCTTCATAATGGAAATATAGTCACCATTGACCAGTTGACGCATCATGAGCCAAAATCTCATCCCTCCCCTAAGTCGACCATCTCTTCTATAGCCAATAAGAAAACTATCGATTCTTTGACAAGTGTCTCTCCCAGCTTTTACAAAGAGTCCTTTTTTCTTGTAACCTTCCCTGGTCTTCCTCCTCCTCTTGTCGCTGACCCCAGCTCATCGAATGTTTGCATGATGCAATAGTCTCGGGCTGCTCTCAAGCAACCTACTTCGGCTAATCAACAACCGTGCTCTCCGCAACCTGCTCCTAGCCCTTCACCTCCAGATGGTATTCATGAGCCTCTTTACCCTCCTGTAATAGTTCCTCCAAGCCTTAGCCATTTAGGAGTCATCCCACCTGGCCATTAGCCCTCTAGTCAGATATCATTCCTAGCTCCCCCACAAGGAGTGTACACGGTACCTATCATGGCCACCCTCTCTCTTCCTAACCTGACCCTTGGGATTCTCGTCTGGTACCTTGATCCTCCAGCCACAACCCTACCTAGTCAACCCAAACCTTATCTTGCTTTGACCCTGGTTCAATTGGTCCCCATGACTTCTCCCGCTGCAACAGTTCCTCAATCACCTCAACAGGAACCACCTCCTGTTGCGACCGCTTTAGGTAAGAAGGGAAAAGCTCGCAAGGGGGCATCAAAGGACAAGGCTACCCTGACAAACCTGGCCCCTCCTTGACCTTCAAGGCATACGATCCATTGTGCTTTGTGTGAAGTTTTCGTTCACGCCACCAATACTTTTCCTGAATTGTATCATCTCAAGCCCATGGTTAATGTCACGTTCCCTGAGTCCACGGTCCCAGAAGCCTCGGTTCCCTCCGCGACTGCGGCCAAGAACCCCAAGACTATTCACACCAAACACCCCTGTGTTTTGTGTGATCTCCATGGCCATTACACTCACCTTTGTCCCCGCCTCGAGGACTTCCGCACCTCTCTAGCCACGGTCCGCCAATTCGAGGCCAAGCGCAATGAGTCCACCTCTCCCCTATTTGCGCATTTTGCTTCGGCAGAACTACCAGACATGAATGCTCCCATTGAAATTCCCCCTCCTGATGTCGAGATGACGAAGCCTTCGTCCACCATTTCCTACCTATCATCATCGATGAGACCCTCGAGGAACATTCCCTCTGAATCCTCCCCTGTTGTTTTGCTTGACCTTCCTTCAACGATCACCCTGGGCTCAACATCAGCAGATCCTTTATCTGCTTACTCTTATGTCACCCCTTGTGATGATGCGCATGTTAACCTCTCTTCTCATGATGATGAGTCAGGTAGCTTCGCCACGTCAGGTGGTCTTTCTTCCACCAGTCACCCCATCTTCTATCACGATGACGAAATTATGGAAGAAATCCCCACCCCTGACTTTCTCTATTCCCCCTTACATCGAACCCATGCGTTTGAAACACATACACCTTGTGGCCATTACATTGAAACCCAATGTTTGGGTAAGGGCGCACCCATATTTGAGAGACCAGGAGAAGCAATTCTCCACAACTTTCCTAGTGTATCTAGTCATGTCGACTTTAGTACCATTATTCTTCCACATTTAGACAAACCTCTAGAGCCCCATATCACTTCAGATCACTCTAGGGATGACACCCCTTATCGTTCCTTCATCTTACATCAGCAACCCAGTCTCTTAGACATTGTTGTTGACCAACCTACGGGTTTTCTAGGAGAGCATCAGTTCATTATCTCCAAATCCTCTCTTTGGGATAGTGACACTAGGTATGCCAACCCAAAAACTTAAATTCCATTTGATTCATATATGCAGTACTAAAAAAGATTAGTAATTCTCCATTTCCTTTCTCATACTGCATAACCTTAACGAAAAAAAATGGCACACCACATCATTAAAATGTGTTTAGATTCCCCTTTATACATTTTGGCATGACCACAACATGCTTGGGGGCACCAATTCCCCTCAACCATAACCCTCCTCAAAATCGAATTTCTTCACTTGCAACACTCATACTAGGGGCACCACTTGGCCTCCATACATGTCCATGCTCGTGTTGATGCTCATCGTGAGTTACCATCTTGTACTATGTTTTTATGGTCCCCCATTGGACCTCTACTGTGGGGCAGCACCATCAAGTCGCCCTTGTATACAACATCCGAGTTGAGTCATCATTGCATTCATGGAGTCTATCCCGAGTCCCTTTGTATCTCTCTATAGTCCTCCATCCTTCATTGCTTGGTCCCTCTCTCGTGTCACACATTATAGCCTTCAGTCCCACTGTCCCCTATCCTCATGATATTGTGTCAGTTGCTGCCAGGTCATCCATGCCCTTTATGATTTAACAAGGGAAGTCGTCCATTCGCTACTCAGTATCTCCCATTTCATCATCATCATTGGTATTAGTCTATCATTTTCTCTACAATTTTCTCTCGTGCCTTAGTTGAGGATCCCTTATTGCCTCACCTATGGCGGACCTCCTTCTTTCGATATCAGCTAATTCATTCCAAAAGATAGGTCTAGAGGGTGGTGTACCTTGGTTATATCTTCCACTCTTGTTTTGTGCCCCAGATCAGGAAAAGGGACTCGTTATTTCCCTTTGACATGGTTGTTTCTCTGCTCCAACTCCTTTTAGCATGATCGAGATCCGTATACTTGATGGTTCAATAATGCAGCAGTAGATATTGGTGATTCCCGGGTATGTGTCAGATGTCTCAATCCTCATGAGGGGGTGGCCCTACAGGTAGCCCCCACATGCCCGGATGACCTCTTCATCGTAGCCTTCGATGCGGCTCCATATATTTGATGATGTTGGCCTTTGCCGCTTGTACCACCTCTTTGATTTGCATGTATCAGTTAGATTTTTCGAGCCCTTCCCAGTTCCTAGGGGGAATTTGGGTTGTCTTTGTATCTCATGTACTCAGATATTATTGTATACATCCTGGCTATTATCCCAGGCACAACATGTATGTGGCATTCATCATTATATCTTTTATCTGGCTCATGTTTATGCCAGCATGTACTTTACAGTTCAGTCCCTTATTGACTGGACGCACTATTCTTTTGTACTTTGTCTCGGTGGGCATAGGTATGCCTCCCCCGCTGCCTCTAGCATAGGTACCCACTCATAAAAAGAGACTTGTTGCACCTGTAAGTCTCGTCTCCTTAGGGTCTAGTTCTTCAGCACATTAGGCTACCTTACATTTCTCTCTCTGACTTCCCTTTTGATGTCTGGTGATTGATTTCTTACAACGTACTTCAGTCATATGATTTTCTCCTAACATTCGCACGCTGGGGGGCAATCCGTTACACCATTTTTTGGTCATCTAACCTATTATAATTAGATGGACCCAAGTACACCATGGAAGATGAATTTTACTCTAAGTAAAATTGTTTTCACTGTGTAAAATAACTTAATAAAACACATTTATTAAGTTGTTTATGGTCTAAACAAGAAACCCCAAAAGGAAATATTAAACAAATCTATATTTGTTTGATTTTCCTCATGGAATAATTAATTAAACAATAATTTAATTATTATTCTGGGTCATATTTAACCCAAAACAAGGAAATTAATTAGATAAATCCTTATTTATCTTATTATTTTCTAGGAATAATTATTTAAATCTTATTTAAATAATATTCCTTGTTAAATATGACTAAATCATTTATAAATAATTAAATAAATCATTGTTTATTTAATTATCATTCAACCACTTCCTTAAAATAATAAATAAATCATTTATTTATTTATTATTTACAAATAATTATTTCGGGTCATATTTAACCCAAAATAAGGAAATTAATTAGATAAATCCTTATTTATCTTATTATTTTCTAGGAATAATTATTTAAATCTTATTTAAATAATATTCCTTGTTAAATATGACTAAATCATTTATAAATAATTAAATAAATCATTATTTATTTAATTATCATTCAACTACTTCCTTAAAATAATAAATAAATCATTTATTTATTTAGTATTTACAAATAAAGAGATTTGACCCAAGTCAAATGCCTTTTCCCTCCAACAAATATAATAAAATATTCCATAAAAGGTGGATCTAGATTTGGTTAATATTATTTTAATCATGCACCAAGATCTAGAATGACCTAATATTTTGTTATAAATAGAAGGGTTTTCCCATTCATCTGTCACCTTTTGTTTCCTATTAGATCACTCTGGATCTATACTCTTGGTCTGACTTTGAGCCATTATCATTGTCACATTCTCCATTTATTTTCTTTTTGAGCTCCCTTTGAGTTATATGTTTGTCGGGGTTTTCTACACCAACAAGAGAGAGAAATTCTAGATCTGAAGTGTTGAGGACTTTCAAGAACCCATCCCATTGAGGAGAATTGGAAACACCTTCCTTGTTTTCCTCCCAGGTGCCCATAATATAAAATTCTTTCAAAAATATTTTTCTTTTCTTGTCTATTGGATGTATGGAGAAAAACCTTACTTTTACTAATTAATGTCTTTTTATGCATAGATCTAGATTTTTGTAGCATTTGTCTTGATCAACTAACTGCAGATCTGAAGATATTGGCAGCCATATTTGATGTTAGGGCTATAAGTTATGCATAGCTAAAGTGGTCTTTTTTCGTACACTGCGACGAAAGATTCATACTAACAACAACCTTGAATTGTAGATTGACAAGGTCAAAAAATAATTTTGATGATTATTTATGGATTGATTATGAGCACAAAAGGATCCATAACGGAATATAGGCCAGGGTTCTGGTGGCTCGATGATTATGCTCTGGGAAGGTCATTCTCCCTACATTCAGAGGGAACTATGGACAATCCATGATAATTGGATTACTCAGACACAACTAATGATGACTTTTGCATATCTATCTGAAGCAAGGATTCAGAGGGAGCCTTACATATGACTATGACCCAAGTAGTATGAGAGGAAAAGTAACTAAGACTTGGAGAGAAATGATTGAAAATTTAGTTTTAATAATTTATTTTATAAGTTTTTCGCAACCTGATGAAATGGAGAAACTATTGATTCCTGGTTTTCTTGTACCTCATTTATTGATAGCTGGTCAAATATTCGAATATTGTATCGGTTAGCAGAATGATGACACATTACTTGATTCTGTTGCTTTGAGAGCTCCATTAAATATAAATGCATGACTTACTATGAAGCCACTCTATTGAAAAATCTCTTTAGTGAGTCATTTGTGCAGTTCATCATTGCAGAAGAATATTTCGAGAATCCAGTATTTCACATACCTCTCCATATGGTACAACAAAAGACATTCCTGTTGTAAGACATGTTTGAGTAGACATATCTCATGATGAGCAAGTTGTCTGATGGACACTATGCACCCTAAAAAGACTAGTTTAGGCTGTGGTATTCTCGAGTACGAAGGACTAGTAGTAAGAATAGTTGCATAGGGTTACTAAGTCGATCAAAGTTTTTGTTGAAAATCAATATTTTTTCTATACATTTGTACGCTGTTGAATGGAGCAATGAGGCTTCCATTGATCTAGTTTTGATTTCCAGGAAGCAACTTGGCAGTATTCCCTATATGAAGGGATTCTTGGTTGAATAATTGAGCTTTGGGAGATACTAGGGGCTGGGGGTACTTATTGAGCTATAAGCAACCATAGGGTGAGTGGTTCACCTTCCCCTAGTGGTGCGCTATGTATAGGGTGTCTGTTTCACCTTCCCTATGATGGTTGACATGTGTGTAGGGTGAGTGGTTCACCTTTCCCTATGTCTGCGGACACATGTGTGTAGGGTGAGTGGTTCACCTTCCCCTACAGTTAATGACATGCATAGGACGAGTGGTTCACCTTCTCCTATGGCATATGAGAAAGATGAGTGGTGCACTTTCTCCTGAGAGTACCCTAGTGAGAGATGTATATAGGCATCTGTTGACATGTCAGTGGGACGTGATTCATCCTTTCCTCACATGTTGGATGCTCATTCCTATGATTGATGGATGAAATTTCGATTGGATGTGGTTCGTCCTTTCCTCGCATGTAGGATTATTCCTACTATTGTTGGTTTGCATGCATGTAGAATGTGGTTCTTCGATTCCCTACTCTCAGTGTTTTTCATTCATGTAGGAGGTGGTTCATCCTTTCCCTAGGATTATTGTGATGTGTGACTGTAGGAAGTGGTTCATCCTTTCCCTACGTGTGATTATGATGTGTGTTTGTAGGATGTGGTTTCACCATTCCCTACGAGTGGTTCCGAGCAAGATGTGATATGTTCTTTCCCTGTTGATGTTCTTACATCATCCTACCCATGAAGTATAGGACACATGGGAAGTACCTCTCATCTAGCTAATGAGTTGGGAATTGAGGATATGGACCATAGCACTACCGATGGATGCATCATTTACTATTGTACTCCCTATGCTAGGATGTATGGTGTTCAACAAACTGCTCTGGGACCAATCAAGGTTCTACCTCTAAACTAACTTTTTTCAGTACAGAGTGGCAAGGTCTTGTGACTCACTTTTGATCAATTCTTCTTTATTATTCATATCAATGTTCAGCGAAGCAGAGCAGAGCAGAGATGAGATTTAGATATGGTTCATGATGGATGGATTGGCTGGTGTAATTCTCCCTAGTTGAGAGGGAGTGTTAAAATTGGCAACTAGAGCCAAATTCCACTTTGGACCACTCCTATGAGGAAGATGATTTTAGCGTTGGATTCCTCTTTTCTAGAGTATCAAAATCGACCTAAAGATCACTAAATTTGGATAAGGAAAAGTATTCATTCACTCAAATGAAATTTCATAAGGCATGACCTTATTTAGGCAAGAAAAAATTAAAATTTAAAATTTGAATATCCCTCCTCGAGTAATCAAGTTGGCATAAGAAGGATATAAATAACCTATCCTATGCACTTTGATATTCATTATTCTCTTTGAAATAGCCACAGAATAAGGTTATTTCCAACAAAGGAGATGAAGGCAAGGTTGGGTTCAATTTAGTCTTCTTCAAGGGTAGAGTTCCACAGGATGGAGGACGAGATTGGTTTGGGCACATTTATGGTTTTTCTTGGGAATTGTATCTTCATCATAGGTCCAAGTTCAAGTAGATAGAAGCTGCACCTGTTAAGGGTGATTTTGATGACAGTTTGGGACTATTGTGAAGATTTCATTCTCCCTAAATCCATTCACACTATTTTGGGTCACCTACAGCTAGGCCAAAGGTCTTAAGAACCCTATCCTGGAGGCCGAGAACCTACAACAAGAAAGCCGCAGTCAAGGCTACTTTATCATGAGGTTGTGTAGTGGATTTTGAAGCCTAGAAGAAGGCTTATGGGATACCATCATTTGAAGGTATTGGTTGAAGGTAATCCACAGTCTAGTAAAGGAATTTAAGGTTGTGAATGGGGTAGTTGTTGACTATGTTTATGCCCTAGTCAGTCCTACCAGAATTGCATAGAAGACACAATTCCTTGGAGCATACACCAAACATCAAATTTGCAGCCTTGTTTGAAACATCCTCTTGTCTAAGGGCAGTGGTATTAAACCTTCTCATTTGCAAGTCATTTTGAATTTGAAGTAGTATTCTCTCTCTCTGTGAAACATTTTACATTAATGATAAGAATAATTGATAAGGGTTTTCCCCATCTTGGGGTTTTTCCCTGGCTTGAGCCATACTCATGTGTTCTTTTGTCTTGGCTTATCTTCAGCTTTTATTACTTATTTTCTTTCATTATTTACACTTATGATTAATGAGATTTCTAATGGATTAATGGGAAAATGATGTAACCAACCTAAGATAATAAAATGTTAACTCAAAATTAACAGTCGACAGGTATAAGTACTTGACATATGAATCTCTAGCCATAAACATATTGTTTTCTCTATCTCCTAGGGATCTAAGAATATGCACATTAAAAAGATAAAGAGAAATAATTTCTTATTGAATGTCTCCCATCTTCAACACCCAAGTTGTGTCAATTCAATCAAACGAATATGGCACCAATCCCAAGACCTGGAGGATCTAAGAGGTGGAATCCCTATTGGGGTGAGACTATCAACCAAGACACTCCATTTTGTAGGCTATAGGTGATGGCACACAACTACGAAACAAAGGTTCCATAAAAATGTAAAAGAAGAGCTAGAGAAAATCAATCAATTCAATCATTGTGCTAACCAATTTCATGCACGAGCAACCAAACTCAAACACTTTCTTGAGATGATGAAATTAGGTATGAAAAAATAGCTCACCGAGGCAGCCAACTGTACAAAAATTAAATTAATATGCAAACCAACAAAATACTTTTTCAAATCAATGACTTCCATGTGGGTTTCTAAACAGATGGTAACCATCAAATATGCAAGCAATTGCATCACTAAATTTAAAGATAGTGAAAAAAATTTGCCACGCAATATTGCACCATGCTCAATCTCAAGGATTAAAAAGGGAGCATTAGATGGACATGTAAATGTGCCCAAATTTTTTATTCCATTGGTTAAAGCCAGAGAATGAACAACATTGTGACCAAGAGATGGAATTAGATGAGTTGGTAGTTGCCCTGATGGAGATGGAAAAGGAAAACTCACCAAGACTTCATAGATCCCCATGGAAATTTTGTAAGGCCATGTGGAAATTTAAAAGCCCTAACCTTCTTCAAGATGATGAGGAAGCCTTAGAAATGAATTCTTTAGTATAGAATATCAATAAAGGATTGTCTAAATTTATTCACAAGCAAGAAAGTCATCACAAGTTGGAGGCATATAACAATACTCGATATGCCTTAAAAGATCTTGGCCAAATCTTTGGACATGAAAGTAAAACACCTTCCACGTGTCATCATAAATTCAAAGAAAATCATTTGTGATCAATTCATATTAGATAATAAACATTTTTTTCTATGAGGCAATGAAGTGCATTAGGTACCTAGGGCTTGATGCTTTCTTTTTCAAGATTCATCCTCAAAAGGCGTACAATAAAATTTGTTTGTTCCTTCATCTTGGAAATGATCAAGACCTTAGGTTTTAGTCAATTCTCCAAAAATGTAATAGAAACCCTTTTCTTGAATGCATTAACCTATGCAATCATTTAACTTTGAGAATGAATATTTGCGAACATGTGCTAAGTATGCGAAAGCACTCAAAGCTTGTTGTTGTTGAATGATAAATTTTCTATGAAAAGTAAATCCCATGATGTAACCATGAACTGATACCTGACCAAATAAGAGAATTGATGGCATTGGTATGAAGGATGGAATGTGGATTGTGGCTCATCAATACCACGATACCTTCCATTTTCCCAATGAAGCCATGCTAACAGAAAAAATTTAGTGGGTTATTAGTGTGTGTGACAGTCAGTTCTTTTTCCCATGAACCCTATAGTAGAATGATGCCTTTTTCTATAGTGTATGGCCTAAATGTGAGGGTGATGAGATTTTTCTTCCATGTTCCAAGACTTCAGGGAGCATATATGTAGTTTCGGATAATTCTCCCTGTGAATAACATCCTCGTAGTTGCACTTGGAAATTGAATCAACATAGTAACCACTTTCCTTTATCAAAGTGGATAGGGGGTGCGTTACATATTTTGTCCCTATTATGTTGAAAGGTAATAGAAAGATGGACAACTACCTTAGCTTGTGAATCTATGAATATTTTTCCAGCTAGATTCAATTCCCCAAGCCCCCACATAACACATCTTAGGACATCCCCCTTAGGTTATGAGTTATGTTTTTTTCCATCAATATTCAAACCCCAAAACCCACTGGTTAGAAATTACCCCAACCAAACAATGCTTCAATCACCACTCAATTCCACATTTTGTATCCAAATTATCAATTCTACAGTGTGTATCCAAATTATAATATTTAGTTGTAAATAGTTTTGTTTTCTGTGATTAAAACATAGTAGTCTTGAACATATTAAAACCCACACAAATGTTCATGCAGAGGATATATACAAACATTTTTTCTGCTTGAGGGCGTGCATAGCCAGTCCTTCTGATGCCTTCTTGAGATACTCATTGTATATGGAGAGCTCTGTGTCCAATCTCTTGATATTTCTGTTAATCACATCGCCCTTCTGGTTCATCTACCTCAACTAAAAAATAAATTATACAATAGATTCTATCATAGCTATTGAGTCTGATCATCCATGGTAGCTACATTAAACAAGTAATAATTTCTTAAACACTTACCTTCTCATCATAGGCCTCCTCCGGGGCCACCTTCTTCTTCTTCAAATCGCTTCATCATCTTTTCCACGATTCAAAATATAATTGTTTCACCATCTTTTCCTGATCAGGTGATCATGTCCAAGTGAAGAAAATGCTCAATAATTGAAGCTCTCAAAAATGGTTACAATCTAACAACTAGAAAGGTCTCATCACGGCGATTCTGGCACCTTAAACGGTTCTCAAAACCGACGTCGTATCTGAAAGTTATGAAGGTTTGAAGTCTCCAATAAACTCCATTTCTCAGTTGACCAAAGTTGACTTTTTAAATTTGGGAAAAATTAAAAAAAGAATATTCTAAGGAATATTCTGGAAATATTCCTCAAAATATTCCTTGAAATATTCCATAGGGTAGACCAATGGGATGCTGCCACGTGGCAGGCCCGAAGGTCGCCACGTGGCCCTAGATTATGGAGAGTTTGGCTATGTAAAAATGTTGCAAGTCAGCAGGATTTGAGCCATGTTCTCCCTGCTGCCAGCCGGGGGACTCGACCAACTGGGCTCTAACGTGTTGCTTAACTAGTATGGGTTCCACGTATTATTTAAAGTTTAAATTTAGCTCAGGTGGCGGTAAAGGCAGCTAGCCCCCACTTCAAAGTGCCCATACAACCTTGAGCCGGTGACCATAATTCTTAGAGCTAGCGGTTAAACATCCACCCACACATGTGGCCACTAGCGCAGTTAATCTTTATTGTAACAATTTTCTCCAACGGTTTTATAATGATAAGGTTGCATTTAGGTCGAGTAATGCATGTGATCGCCGCCCTTAAATATTTAATGCCAACCTCCTAACCGTCCAACATTTTGGAGTGCCTTCAACAAATTCAGATAATCTGTCTTATTTGGAGCGCCAACTAGAGTTCCTCTAGTTTTGGAGGAGGATTTTGGAGGACATTGGGAAAAAATTTGTTTTTGCCATAACTTTCACAATTTTCAACCAAATTGGATGAAATGTTAGTCAATTTTGGGTTTCTTGAGCATTCTGGAGTGTTTGGGACAGGTGTTAGAGTGAATAGAGGTTTTCTCTAGCCATTTTTTCTTAAGGCAAGAGGAAAGAGCCACTAGGGCCATCAGGGATATGGTGTTGTATTGGGTTATACTTCACTATTTAAGGTGAAGCAAAAGCCATTTTTAGCTTATTTATGTCTTTTGAAGTCAAATTCACAGCTTTTTTTCCTATTTAGGCATATTTTTCACTATGTAACCATTTTGAGCAATTTAATAGAGCAAGGACATACCATTGGGGAGCCTTGGACTGACAGATGTAGCCCAGGAGGGGTGAACTACCTCATCAGTTTGTTGTGTTATGCTATGGTGAATTTTTCTTGCTATGTATTTCTGTTGTGACATATTAAATAGTAAATTTAAATAGAAAATCCCCACACATAAAAATCAGAAAAATTAGAAAAGCTACTTTGTTTAACTTGCCAGTCATGGAGAACACTTTTCACATTAAATTAAATGGAAATGGACACTTTGCATAACAGTAAAAATAGTTTCATTTTTAGATCAGATGGTATCAGAGCTCAGGATTTTAGCATTAGGAGCTAGAGTTTTACTCTTCATTTGTTCTTGTGCAAATATATAGTTGATTGTTCGCAAGTTTTGCTGCTTACTAGGCTTAAGCTCAAGAGAGGGGAAGGACAATTGGTTAGTGAACAAAGTAATAATCAACCAAGAAGGGCCATAGAGCCACCTCCAAGATCCATATAAGAAGCCTCAAGCATGTCTTCAGGAGAAGGATAAGCTCTTGAAGACATTTATCCCAAAGAAGAGGAATGGGTGTTCCGAAAGGCTTTTTTGGACATGACTGAGATGGTGAGGATACTCTACCAAGAAAGGAATGAAAGGCTTGTAGGAGAAGGGTCTAGACACCAAAAAGAAGAAGAGAGTTATTTAGGAGGGAATAAAAGTGATGAAAAGTCAAAGAAAGGACACGAAGGAAATGGTGATCCACCATCCGCATCTTCATCCTCTTCCTCTACATCGTCATCCTCTACTTCGGTGAATCAATCTCACAAGTATAAAACCACTGGTAAAAGACCATTTTTAAATCTTGATGTTAAATTTGAGTTGACTATGTTTAATGGTGAGGTCAATGCAGAGAAACTTGACAATTGGATAAGACAGTTGGAAGTTTATTTGAGGATACAAAACCTTCATGAAGACCACACCAAGATTCAGTTAGTCCCTTTGAGAATGGAGGGAGCAACATTGGTATGGTGGGAAGCCAAGACCAAGGATGAAATTAAAAAACATGGTAAGATCACTTTATCATGGGCTGAATTTATTTCTGCAATTAAGCAACAATTTTATCCATTAGATCATTTACAAAAGGCTCTCATGAATTGGAACAATTTTAGACAACTTAAGGGACAAAGTGTTCAAGATTACACCTAAGAGTTTAGAAGAAGGGCTTTATTACTTGGAATTGATGTGCATAGCCAAGAGACTTTGCTGAAATATATAGGTGGTTTACACAGCTATCTTATACATACTATCCTTATGTTCAATCCTACTAGTCTAGACGAGGTTTTTGTTCAAGCCACGCATTTAGAGGCTAGAGGGAAACAATCTTTTGATGGGAATGAGGGTAGTGAATTTAAAGGAAAATGGAGAAAAAGGAATGCAAAATCTAGGAATAAAAAGGAAAAATATTTTGTAAAAAATGTTCTAAAACAAACCACGATGAAGACTATTGCTGGAAACTTCATCCGGAGTTGAAGCCAGAAAATTTTAAAACCAAAGATAAGGCCAAAGAAAAAGGAAAAATGGTTGCAATAGCTGAACAAGACTTAGGGTCTGAATCAGGAGATGAAACTAAAAGAATAGCTTTGGCACTAAAGAACATAAAGGGGAAAGAGATTGTAAATGAAACAAATCCCAGTTCTAGCACTTTAAATTGTCACATAGAACCTCCAAATGAAGAGAGGCGGATAGAGTTGTTTCATGTGAGGATAATTTCCAAACACAAAAAGATAGACACACTATTTGATAGTGGGTATCAAGAAAATATCATCTCACAAGACTTAGTCAAGAAGCTGAAACTTGAAACCATTCCACATCAAAATCCATATCCACTTGGATGGATTTTCTAAGATGCGAATTTACAAGTTTCAAGGAAGTGCATGTTGTGCTTCACCATAAAAGCTCATTATCTTGACTTGGTTGAATTAGATGTGGTACTGCTTGGCATTACAGGTGTGGTGTTGGGTATTCCATACTTATATGATAGAAAAGTGATCTTCCATCGCCATGAGAATAAGTACCATTTGTTCAAGGATGGCAAGGAGTTTATTGTGAGAGAACATTGGGAGAATCTAGAATCTTCTTTAGTGAATGCAGGGAAATTGAAAAGGCTTGTCAATGCAAGTCAAAATCTGACTTTGTTGATGATTAAGTAAAATGCTTTTGTACATAATCCTTTTCATGTTATTGCTGATGTAAATGATGAAATGTTTCAGTCTGAAAGCAGGTCGTCTTTGGAACAAGATGACAAGATGTTGCAAAAATTGTCTTTGGTGTCGATCGGTGTAGAGGACAAAGTGTTGGTACAAAGTGGTGCAAAAATCCAAGAGAGGGAAAAGCATGCAACTAAAGAGGGCACAAAGTTCAACAAGGATAATTTCTGGTTTCAGAATGGAAAATTGGTATGGCGAGAAAACTTGGTCAGGAATCGACACAAGTACATGGCTCATTCGGCAAAAAATTGCCATGAGGACAGTTGGCAAGGTGAATCTTATTTCCAGTTTACCTTTGAAGGTAGACCATTGTAGGAGCAGTATGATTTTTGTAAATTTTAGTTGATGTTCTGCAAATTTCAAAAATTTGCATCATGACACAATCAAGGTTAGCAACAATCAGTCGATAGATTCAAGGAAGAATTTATCTTTTTATGAGAAGCTCAATTTGATGAAGTCAGGAATATTTGAGTGCTTCAAGGTTGGAAGAGTGGAGAATTAGTCTCCTAATCTTCAATTTTTGTAATTCAAAGAGCTTTTGGGGTCCAAAATCTTCCCATTGGGGAGGTGTCATCAGGTGATCATGTCCAAGTGAAGAAAATGCTCAAAAATGGAAGTGCTCAGAAATGGTTGCAATCTAAATGACTGGAAAGGTCTCATTGTTTTGATTTTGATGTCACAAACAGTTCTAAAAACCAACGTCGTATGTGAAAGTTATGAAGGTTTGAAGTCTCCAGTAAACTCCATTTTTTAGTTGACCAAAGTTGACTTTTTTAAATTTGGGAAAAATTAAAAAAATAATTTTCCAAGGAATATTCTAGGAATATTCCTCAGAATATTCCCTGGAATATTCCATAGGGCGAACCAATGGGATGCTGCCACATGGCAGGCCCGAAGGCCGCTACGTGGCCCCAAATTGTGGAGAGTTTGGCTATGTAAAAATGTTGCATGTTAGCAGGATTCGAACCATGTTCTCCCTACTGCCAGCCAAGGGACTCGACCAATCGGGCTCTAACATTTTTCTTAACTACTATGGGTTCTGCATATTATTTAAAGTTTAAATTTGGCTCGGGTGGAGGTAAAGGGGGCCAGCCCCTTAAGGCCAGCCCCCACTTCAAAGTGCCCATACGACCTCGAGCCGGTGACCATAGTTCTCAGAGTTGGCGGTTAAACATCCACCCACGAAAAACCGTCAAATGTGGCCGCTAGCACAGTTAATATTTATTGTAACAGTTTTCTCCAACGGTTTTATAACAATAAGGTTGTGGTTAGGTCGGGTAATGCATGTGACTACCACCCTTAAATATTTAATGCCAACCTTCTAATCGTCTGACAATTTGGAACGTCGTCGACAAATTCAAAGAATCCGCCTATTTGGAGCGCTAACTGGATTTCCTCTAGTTTTTGAGGAGGATTTTGGGGGACACTGGGAAAAAAATTTCGACCAAATTGGATGAAATGTTAGTCAATTTTGGGTTTCTTGAGCATTATTGAGTGTTTGGGATAGGTTGTAGAGCAAACAAAGGTGTTATTCAAGAATTTTTTCTTCAAGTAAGAGGAAAGAGCCACTAGGGCCATTAGGGAGATGGAGCTGTATTGGGTTGTACTTCACTGTTTGAGGTGAAACAAAAGGAATTTTTATCTTATTTATGTCTTCTGAATTCAAATTCACAGCTTGATTTTCCTTTTTAGGCATATTTTTTACTGTGCAACCATTTTGAGCCACTTAATATAGTAAGGACATACCGTTGGGGAGCCTTGGACCGGCAGATGTAGCCCAGGAGGGGTGAACTACCTCATCAGTTTGTTGTGTTATGCTATGGTGAATTTTTCTTGCTGTGTATTTCTTCTATGACATATTAAACAGTAAATTTAAATAACAAATCCTCACACATAAAACTCAGAAACATTACAAAAACTACTTTGTTTAACTTTCCATTCATGGAGAACACTTTGCACATTAAATTAAATGAAAATGGATACTTTTCATAGCAGTATGAATAGTTTCATTTTCATATAATTTCCTAATTAAAACTCTCCAATGTGTTATTGATATCGATGACAGAGTGTAAGACTCTCCTCCTGCCCTACTTTATTGTGCTAGTGCTACACAACATTTTGTCACCTCCCTGCAATCCCCATCATGCACATTGGAGGACCATTTCTATGACTAATAAGAAGTGTCATGCCTTGAAAATACCATCGTTGCATCCCTTGCGATGAGGATAACATTCCTTCTATTGACAATTCCTTGAATAGACCATTTGAAACACATGTTTTTGGGTTGGAACTGTTAGACCGTTATGCCCTCGCGCCAATGTGTTAGGTCCCTATATTACTATTATAGTCCCTTATTGTTGTTAGTGTAACCCCCTTATTGTTATTATTTCACCCCTATAACCCCCATATTGTTATTATTTTTCCCTTAAATTATTATTGTTAGGTCGGCTATGATTACATTGTGGCCCCACTAAGATTACATTGTGTCCCTATGGACTCCTATATATAGAAAGGAGGTTTTGTAATTTGTATCATCCAAGAATTGTTCATTCATGCAATGTATTGGAGGTTTCCCCCTTGAAGTTTCTTATTTCTAAGGCTCTGATATCTCTTTTCTTCTATTTTTGGACCTGGTTTCACAACATTTGGTATCAGAGCTTTGGATTCTAGGGTTTCCGCTGCTCCAAACCGGTCATCGTGGAATTTTCGCTATAACGTGTTTTATATGAAGGTTCAGAAGCTCAAATTTTTAGCGTGTGAAGCCGAAATCTTGAGGAACATCTTCGCAATATTTTCGGAGATATGATCTGTGGAAGTTAGGGCTTTTTGCAAGCTCTTGAATCTAACCTAAAGAGGTCATTGCAGAATTTTTGCTATAAAATTTCTTCTATGAAGATTCAGAAATTGAAATTTTTAGAGAACTAAGCCAAAATCCTGAGGAACATCATCGCAAAATTTGGGCTTTATTTACAATATATTCATATATATGATATATGGAAGTTAGGTCTTTTTCAGGCTCCCGAAGTTCATCTCAAAGAGGTTATCGTGGGAAAATCTTCATAACTCTCTCTCTGAGCATTGGATTGGAATGTTGTAAAAATTGGCCACAAGTACACGGACTTTAGTTTCCTATCTATCAGCTACAGAGCCAAAGGAGGAAACAACGACATGTGGCAAATCGTACAAGTTCGCTCTACTAAACGAGTCCATAATTGGGTCATTGTGGGAGATTGGACATAGCTTTGCCTTGAAGAATACAAAACAGGTTAGACCTGCGAAATTTGTAAGAAGCTTCAGAGGGCTACTACAAGGCCGAATGTCAGATATTGAGGATCCAAAATTATAGAGATAATTCAATTTCAATATAGACCTCTGCAAAAGAAAGTAAAATGTGTGTATTTTTTTCCCGAATTACATAAGTCTTGTTTGAAGAATCAAGTTGAATTGATTCCAAGGGAATATTGTAGAATGGATATTAATATTGGTTTCTAAAATGGCCCCTAAAAATAATTCAACACCCAGTAAGCCTTTATAAGGCTCTACTATGACTCATGAAGATGAATAATGGCAACATGACATATCAAAATTACAAGAGAAAGTGCAACAAATTTTTCTCTCGCAAAGAGCAACAAAAAATGACATGGAAGTTTTGAAGAAAGGCGTGGAAACAAATATGGATGGTTTGAAGAAAGGCATGGAATCTAAGATAGATGGCATGGAAGCTGACATGGAATCTAAAATGGATGACATGGAAGCTAAGATCGATGAAAAAATGGAAAACATGAAGAATGATCTAAAAGCAGACATAGAAGGTTTGACAAATTTGATACAAGAAATGTTTCCTAATGGTTAAAAGATAGTAGAGGAAACTCATGATGAGAAAAAAATAAATGTTAATCGTGATTTCATAAACTCTAATGTTGGCGGGAAGAACCACCATATTCCAAAAATGGATATGAGGAAGTTTGATGGAAAGGATCCTGTAACATGGATACTACAGATTGAGCAATATTTTGATCTCCATAACGTGCAAAACACACAAAAGGTACGCATTGCAACTTTACATTTAGAACAAAATACATTTGTATGGTATCGATGGCTTTGCTCCTATAAAAAAATTGTCACTTGGTCAATTTTTACGGAGGAAATGATAGCACATTATGAGGATACAAAGAGCAACACCTTCTTTAGCCAATTGATAAATCTCAAACAAAAGGGTTTAATGGGGGAGCACATTGAGGACTTCCAAAAATTGAATATAAGGGTAACCGATATTCCAGAGGAACACAGGATTGATCTCTTCATAGGTACTTTAAAGGATAACATCCAACATGAAGTTCGCGTTTTGGAACCTGATTCATTGGAGAAGGCATTCAGGTTGGCAAGAAAAACTGAATGTAAAATTATGGCGACAAGGAAGCCTACCACTCACTTCTATAAAGAAGGAAGTGTTGCTACGCCTAGATTTCCACAACCTACAAGGTTGACACCACAACAATTGGAAGAAAAAAGAGCAAAAGGGCTTTGCTACAGCTGTGATAGCAAATACACTAAAGGTCATAAGTGTGCTAAGAAGAAATTATTTTACATAGATTGTGAAGAGGAAGAAGAAAATGAACAAGAAGAGGATATACACCAAGAACCAACCCTAGAAGAGGAAGAAATGAGTTTGACCATATCGTATAATGCATTGGTAGGAATTACCACTCCTCAAACTCTCAAGCATGGAAAATTTTAGGGGCTAATATTGGCAGGTGGGCTAATTTTCCATGATTTTTCCAAAAAACATATTTTCCAATTTCCATTTTCTTGTAAAAATGAATCACCCAAATTTTACAATACAAAATTATTTTACCTTAAAAATAGCCAACATTATATAGAGACTATATATAAAATCATTATGAATTTGTATAATTTTACAAACATATTGTTACACAGTAATTTGTCACTGTCCCTGCAATCCCCCGTCTCGCACATTGGAGGGCCCTTTTCGTGACCTGTGAGCAGTGACATAACCTGAAACCATTTTCATGGCATCCCCCTTGACAAGGAAAATCATTCCTCTGAAGAAATTTTCCTCTGAAAAACCCTAAAAACCGATCTTTTGGCCTTGGCGCGACTAACCAGTTCAGCCCTCGCACCAATGGGGAAAATCCACCAAAGATGGCACGCCAAATGGCACTCTGTCCCAATGTATTGCTCGCACCAAGCTTAATAATGATTTTTTTTTTTTTAAATAAATGGCGGAAGTTTGATTCCAACCAACTCTTGAACGAGTGTCTAAAATGATTTGGGAGGTTTGGCTCCGGATCTCCATGTAGGGGAAGTGGTTTTCCACCTATCATGGAAGCTTCCTTGAGGATAGGGCCAATCCCACAATTGTAGGGATCCCAACTCCCCTTCCACCATCTATATAAGCTTTCCATTTTTCCTTAGCAATCTAGTAGCCTTAGTGGTCATAGAAGCAAGAACTGAATCTGTATTAAGGAGACTGTTGCCGGACAGCCTTTGAGAGCCAAGCCGAAGAGAGAGAGCGTTGTCCCATTTCCGACGAGCTTCATTGCGACGTGCTCCGTTGTCGACCCACCGAATGAAGATCCAGTGTCAGAGCCTTGGGTTTTATCTTTCTTTTTTATTATTAATGATAAATGACTTTGATTATGGTTTCATTCATGTGTCTTGTTTTGACGCAATGAATTACATACTCTCTGACTGATGTATGGTTACAAGATTTAGATTCTATGTTGTCTATCGTTGTGTTTCTTTGCATGTGTGCGGGTGTTCGGACGAGTTAAGCCGAAGGATCGTGATCTGCCAAATCGGAGGATGGGAAGCGTCATCCTTTCTTCGACGACCATTGCATAGGACCTGAGGTAGGCAAATCATCATGTTTTGTCGTTTTTGTAACTAGAAACCTGCGTCACTGCATTTCTGATTGTTGCTAGACCCAATCTGGGCTAGTAGGGATCACCTCTGTCTGCAGAGGGGATTTACCTCTCCAACAAACTGGCGACTTCACTGGGGAATTTGATTGGATTTTGTCTTGTCTCTTTCGGTTGCTTTTGGTTTTTTTCTGCTTGATCTGCTCTTCTGGTTTGTCTCCTTCTGGTGTAAAGCCTCTGTTCAGCCTCCACCATACCTGATCTGCTCCCTGTTTTCTCTTTTTTATTTTTGTCTTTAGTAAACTCGATTGGCGTGTTTTTTGACATGACAGTCACGCAAATTGGCGCTTGTTGCTAGTTAGGGCCCCGTGCCAATCCTGTTCTGGCACTAGTTGCAGCCAGACAGTCGCGCCAACTTTGTGTGGTGCCAAGGTTTGCTTATTTTTGAGCCTTCTGAGCTTTATTTTTGGTTTTGGTGTCATTTTTCTGACTGCTTGAGTGCCTTGAAGTCTTGGTTGACTGTGTGTGACCTATATCCTCTGGTTGTTTTCCCTCTACCATCGTTTTTGCATTCTAGCCCTAGGGCATCTAGGTGTTATTGTGTGCTGAGCCTCCTATAGAAGTTTTTGGTTTTCGTTTGATCAGTCAACTTTGTTTTTACTTCCTTGCATTCGTTTGGTTGGTTTCCAGTGTATCATTGTGTTATTTGAGTGATTGCTCTCTTTTTCTTTCAAGTTTCACTTTGACTCATTTTGAGCCTAGATCACACAATTCATACGAGTTTTTCGGATTCCTCTTTGATTTGAGGGATTTCTTCATCAGTTTGAAGTCTAATTGTGTGTTTTGCGTTGAGTGAACTTGCTTGCTTTTACTCTTTCACTATCATTTCTCGAATTGGTCTCTTCATTAGTTTTCATTTGTTTAGTGCATTTTTCTCTTAAAACATTGAAAATACAAAAAATCAATTCTTGTGCTTTTGATTAGTTAGTGAAAATTGAAAACTTTTCTGCATTATTAGTGTTATATAACTCTAAATGAAAAGCTTTTAGTTTCATTAGCATGCATTAGAGACACTAGTGGTTTTTTTGTGATCATTTTGTTATTGTTTGAAAAGCTCTCAACCCTCCTGTAGTTAGCTATTCATCGAACAAAGTGATTTGTAGGGGCATGTAGTATGCATTTAGAGGATTTTTGAGACATAAAATTCGATAGGGCCTGAAATTGAAACATAATTGAAGATCAAATCTAAAAATTTATTCAATTTACCTTAAGGCAGCATTGAAACATTAACAGAATATATAGAGGTATAGGCTAGTGACATGTTCTGGCGTCGTTAAACCTAGTAGCTATCGTTCGCCTCTTGGCTTTAGACAGCACTAGTACGGACTTGTGCTCCCCTACCATCGCGTATATAAAGAGAGACCCCAGTAGGTTACTATCCTTTATCCGTAGGAAGCTGATTCTGCCGCCTTATACCAGTGATACACTGGACACAACATTCGGGGAGATCGCCTGCACGTACGTCAAGTCCATGGTTGACTTCTCTTTCATTTATTGAGCCAAGGTGTATATTGTCGTTCACAAATATCTGGTACACCCTCTTGCCTAGAGTTCTAGAGTAATCATTTCGATCTTTTCTGACTCATTAAATTTGAAAGGATCATCAAGCGCTTTTCCTTTCATGCTTGTTTCCAAATTGAAGGAGATAGAGTCATCTTTTCTTGTTTCTAGACTCTTAAAACATGAAATGGTGAAATTTTCAAGTTTTAATGTGGTAAAATTAGTCACCTGTGATCACATGCCCTTTTAGAGTTTGCTTGTTGGCCGTTTAATTGTTTGCCTTGGTTTTGCACATGTGCTTTTGTTTTGATCTCTTCCTCTTTTTGTTAATGTCGTCGTGGCGGAACCTTCACTTTCGTCTACTAGTAGTCCTTACATAGACGATTCGTCAAAGGTCTCTCAGTCCTCTGTTGAACCTTAACAGCCTATTGTCTCCGAGTTTCTCGAAGGGGGACCGGTTCTATCTGAGCTTCCCTTTGGTGGACCAGTTGAATTCAATTGGCCCTTGGTTTGGATTTGGAGTAGGGGAACACTTCCCTCCTCTTACATTGGGATTGCCTTTCTTAGTTGTTGTTATACCTCCTAGTCCTCGCCGTCTATTAAAATATCTAGCGGTAGGGTCAGATATGGACTCCCCCAGTCCTTCTCCTAGCGAGGAAAATCCTACATCTGCTAAAGATTACCAAATTTTCCCAGAAAACAACCCCGAGTCTTCTGTCATGTCTTCGCCTGGTCCTTCGCTTCCAGCAGGATATAGATCCTTAGGTTAGATTGTAGCCACCGTGGCCTCTACGGGAGTATCGACTCCGTCCACGAGGCACGTTATTCCTTCGTTAGGGATGTCCCCAAGGACACCTCTCACATCATCTCCTCAGGTCACATCAGTACCTATTAGGCCTACCATCTGCGTGCTTGCGTCTACGCCCACTATCACTACTCAGTCCATTAGGACCACATCACTTCTTGAAGACATCTACATAGCATCTGTTATTCCGGAGAATATTTCTCCTGAAGAGTATCAAGTATCGGTTTTCTTTATAGACATCGAACTCCGAGGTGATTCAGTCCTCCCAAGATCCCAACCGTCCTTATTTTTCCCATTATGGACCGGATGGTACCCCCATTTACATTTTTCCATATCAGTATGATGAACAGGAAAACCCTCTACGTTTTCCTGCTCCAGAAGCTTATCAGTATGTCCAAGGTTTTATGTCTGCCCAGGCTGGGCAACCTTCTAACCCGCAAGGACAACCCTTCTAGAGCCAACCTTCGGGCCAGCTTGGTTATCTATATGACCCGCAAGGACAACCCTTACAGGGCCAACCTTCGGGCCAGCAGGGGTTTTTGTATGGTCTGGAAGGGCAATCCTACAACCCTCAAGGTCAACCTTTATAGCCTCACTCTGTGGTCCAACTAGGGCAACCTCAAGGACCCACAGGTCAACCAGGGTATCAATTGGGACTGTTGTACGGTCCTAGGGGGCAAATCCACCCTTCTCAACCTATGGTGAAACCTCAGCAACCCCAGTTTACCATCGGTCCAAATGTTGCACAGCCGAGACCATCTTATGGTCCTGCCACAGGCCAACCCAGTTATCAGGCACAACCTGGCCCTATCCCACCATCAGGTCAACCGGCTCACCCGAGCCAACCTGGTGTCTTTTATCAGCCAGGTCAACCTATTCAACCAAGACAACCTGTTCACCTGGGTCAACCTGTTCAACCAGGGCAGCCCGCTCAGCCAGGTCAACCTATTCAACCAGGCCAACCTGCACACCCAGTCAACCCTACTCAACAGCCTATTTATTCCATGCCACAACTGAATCCGCCTGTGCGTCCAACTCATCAGGCTCACCAGGGCCCCACTTACCAGCAACCCATGTTGTGTAACCAGCTCCAAAAATGGAAGAAAAGAGATATCAACGCCTTAGAAATAAGCCACTTCGAGGGGGCAACCTCCAATACATTACATAAATGAACAATTCTTGGATGATACAATTTACAAAACCTCCTTTCTATATATAGGAGTCCATGGGGCCATAATGTAATTCTAGTGGGCCACAATGTAATCCTAGCCGACCTAACAATAATAATTTAAGGGCACAATAATAACAAAATGGGGGTTACAAGGGTACAATAATAACAATAAGGGGGTTACACTAATAACAATAAGGGACTATACTAGTAATATAGGGACCTAACATGCCCCTCTCCTTCTAAAAAGTGTTTTCCTCAACAATTGAGTAGCTCTGGGTTCTTCTGTATAAACTTCTCATCCTCCCATGTAGAATCTTCAGTGGGTAAGTTCTTCCACTTGATGAGATACTCTGAAATTGATCGATGCCGTAGCTGTCGAGTGCTTGTTTTTGTGACCGCTTCAGGTTCCAATATGATTTTTCCTTCCTCATCAAGTTCTGGAAATATTTTTTTAACTGGAAGATTTTCACCTATAACCTTCTTTAAGCATGAAACATGGAAAACTAGATGCACTCACGAAGAAGCAGGAAGCTCCAATTTGTATGCCATAGTACCAATATTTTGCAACAACTTGTAAGGACCATAGTACTTTGGCGATAATTTATTATCCTTCTTAGCTTACTTCAGGGACATTTGCTTGTATGGTTGTAGTCGTAAAAATTCCCAATCTCCTACATCAAAACTTCTCTCACTACGATGTTGATCTGCCTATTGTTTCATTTGATTTTGTGCCAAATTCAGGTTATCCTTTAAGAGTTGGAGAACTTCTTACTGATGCTCGATGTGATCTTCCACTACTTGAACCTTCTAATTTTCCCTTAAAAATGATGTGATGGATGGTGGATGATATCCATAAAGTGCCATAAATGGGGTCATTTGTTTTGCAGCATGGAAGGAAGTGTTATACCACCATTCAACAAGAGGTAACCACTTGACCCATTGTGTTTGTTTATCAGATACAAAACAATGAAGTTAACCTTCCAAACATTTATTTACTATCTTAGTTTCACCATCAGATTGAGGATGATAAGATGAGCTATGAGCTAATTGAGTACCCAAACAAGAAAATAAATCCATCCAAAAATTTCCAGTAAAAATGGGATCTCTGTCGCTCACAATAACCCTTGAGCTTCCATGTAGCTTTTGAATTTTGTCCATAAATGTAGTAGCAATTGTACTTGCTTTAAATGGATGAGATAATGCACAAAAGTGTGCATACTTGGTAAGTCTATCAACTACCACCATGATGACACTCTTTCCTTCAGACTTAGGTAAACTTGTGATAAAATCCATTGAAATCTCCTCCCAACGTTGACTTGGAATGGATAAAAGTTGTAGAAGTCCTGGGGTCTTAATTGTTTCCACTTTATTCTGCTGGCAAACCAAACATTCCGCCACAAACTTTCGAATATCAGATTTAAGGCCATCCCAAAAAAATTCTTTCTTCACCCTGTGGTAAGTTTTTAAAAATCCTGAGTGTCCTCCTAAAGGAGAAGTGTGCGATTCCAGAAGAATCTTTTGTTTTAGTTGGGAATTCTTACAAAGATATAAGCGATCTTTGTACCATAAGGAATCATTTTTCCAACTAAATGTATCAGATGTACTAGTATCTTGCTGCAACTTTTGAATGAGTGTCCATACATCTTTGTCCTTCTTCCATTCATCTCTTGCTTTGGTTATCCAATCTAGTTGGATAATAGAAATGGAACAAAGCAATGTTTCCACCTCTTCATTCTTTCTTGAGAGTGCATCTGCAACAACATTAAGCTTTCCCTTTTTGTATATTATTTCAAAGTCATAACCCAACATCTTTGTGACCCATTTTTGCTGCTCTTCTGAAGATAGTCTTTGTTCCAAAAAGTGTTTAAGACTATCATGATCATTTTTAACCTTGAAGTGTCTTCCCATTAGGTAAGTTCTCCATTTCTTTAGTGCATGCAATATTGCTAAAATTTCCTTCTCATAAATAGGTTTTTGTAAATACTTTCCTTTTATTGGACGACTTTCAAAAGAAATGGGTCTTCCTTCCTGCATTAAAATAGCACCAATTCCATTTCTTGATGCATCACGTTCCACAATAAAGGTTTTTGTGAAGTTTGGCGTAGCTAAGACCGGTGCTAGGCACATTGCCTCTTTAAGATGTTCAAAGGCCTTAGTTGCTTCAGGAGTCCATGAAAATGAATCTTTATTCAATAATGTTGTTAGAGGTGGTGCTATTCTCCCATAATTATTAACAAACTTGCGATAATACCCTGTTAACCTGAGAAATCCTCGCAACTACTTTATGGTTGTGGGGACTTTCCATTCCTTAATGGCTTTAATTTTGTTAGGGTCTACCTTAACACCCTCGTGAGATACAATATGACCCATATATTCCACCTCAGGACGAAAGAAACATTTGGATGTTTTGCATATAATTTTTCTCCCCCGGGCAATAGTTTGAGCACCCTGTCAACATGTTGAACATGATCCTTCCAAGACCTGTTGTAGCTTAGTATATCATCAAAAAATACTAACACAAATTTTCTAAGGAAGGGTTTGAAAATGGAATTCATAAACCCTTGAAATGTAGAAGGTGTGTTGGTAAGGCCAAAAGGCATGATAAAAAATTCATAATGACCCTCATGAGTTTGAAATGTTTTTTTTCATAATATCTTCAATCTTCATTCTCATTTGATGATATCCTGAACGAAGATCAAACTTGGTAAAATAAATTGCTCCATGTAATTAATCCAATAATTCATTAATCACAAGAATGGGAAATTTATCTTTAATAGTGAGCTTATTGAGCTCCCGATAATCCAGAGACATTCGCCATGATCCATCCTTCTTGTGCACCAATACTACTGGAGCAGAGAAAGAACTTTGACTAGGTTGATTATTCCAGCGTTTAACATTTCTGCAATCATACATTCAATTTCGCTCTTTTGGACATAAGGATATCTGTAAGGCTTGATGTTTGGACGAACACTTCTTGGAATCAAATGAATAGCATGATCTTGATCACGAATAGGTGGGAGTCCTTTGGGAGTTTCAAACACCTTGGAATGATTTTCCAAGACTTGTTGGAGATCTACAGAAATAGATGATTTTGATGTTGAAACTTCTAATGAGCATAATTGTTCAATTAAAGCCTCATTTTTCTTTCTTCAGAGGCTTTGTCATGAAATTAGAGCTTATTATATTTCCTGAATTCCTTGAGATACCCCGTAATTCGACTTCCTTTCCTTCTAAAACAAATTCAAGAAAAGTTCTTGAAAATTAAAAGCTATCGTCCCAAAGATTTATATCCATTTGCATTCTAGTACCTTCACAATCACTCCCATCGGAATGGAAAGCATTGGAATATTCAATAAATATTCCCCCACGGTTAGTTTGATATTATGGCATTTTCCAGAGCAATTTATAGTTCCTCCATTTGCAACCATCACTTGACATTCTGGTACTGAGTATAGGAAACAATTCAATTCCTTGGCTACCTTACAATGAATAAAATTATGAGTACTACCCGAATTAATCAACACTATTACCTTTTTCTTCTTGATATGTCCTTCTATCTTGAGAGTTTGAGGAGTGGTAATTCCCGGCCAAAGGCATTACACGAGGTTGGATTTATTTCTTCCTCTTCTCTTCTAGGGCTAGTTCTCGGTGTATATCCTCTTCTTCTTCATTTTCTTCTTCCTCTTCACAATATATGTAAAATAGTTTCTTCTTAGCACACTTATGACTTTAGTGTATTTTCTATCACAACTGTAGCAAAGCCCTTTGCTCTTTTTTCTTCCAATTGTTGTAGTGTCAGCCTTGTAGGTTGTGGAAATCTAGGAGTAGCAACACTTCCCTCTTTGTAGAAGTGAGTGGTAAGCTTCCTCGTCGCCATAATTTTACATTCAATTTTTTTGGCCAACCTGAATTCCTTCTCCAATGAATCAGGCTCCAAAACGTGAACTTCATGTTGGATGCTATCCTTTAAATTACCTATGAAGAGATCAATCATGTGTTCCTCTAAAATATCAGTTACCCTTATATTCAATTTTTGGAAGTCCTCAATGTGCTCTCCCACTGAACCCTTTTGCTTGAGATTTATCAATTGGCTAAAGGTGGTGTTGCTCTTTTAGACCTCAGACAAAGAATATTTCTCCAGAACACTGTTGACAATTTTTTTACGGGAGCACAGCCATCGATACCATACAAATGTATTTTGTTCTAAATGTAAAGTTGCAATGCGTAACTTTTGTCTGTTTTGCACGTTATGGAGGTAAAAATATTTCTCCATCTGTAGTATCCATGTTACAGGATCCTTTCCATCAAAATTCCTAATATCCATTTTTGGAATATGGTGGTTCTTCCTGCCAACATTAGAGTTTATGAAATCACGATTAACATTTATTTTGTTCTCCTCATGAGGTTCTTCTACTATCTTTTCACCATTAGGAAACATTTCTTGTATCAACTTTGTCAAAACTTCTATGTCTGCTTTTAGATCACTCTTCATGTTTTCCATGTTGTCTTTCATGTCATCCATCTTAGCTTCCATGCCAGCTTCCATGCCATCCATCTTAGCTTCCACGCCTTTCTTCAAATCGTCCATCTTCGCTTCTATGCCTTTCTTCAAAACTTCCATTTCATTTTTTGTTGCTCTTTGCGAGAGTGAAATTTGTTGCACTTTCTCTTGTAATTTTGATAGAGCATGTTGCCATTCTTCATCTTCATGAGTCATAGTATAGCCTTCTGGAGGCTTAATGGGTATTGAATTATTTTTAAGGGGCATTTTTTATAACCCAATACTGATATCTATTCTAAAATATGCCCTTGGAATCAATTCAAATTGATTTTTCAAACAAGACTTATGCAATTTGGAAAAAAAAAATACACACCTTTTTCTTGCTTTTGAGGAGCTTGATATTGAAATTGGATTATCTCTATGATTGCGGCTCTTCAATATTTGAAATTCAGTACTAAAGTATCCTTCTGAATTCTATTTTTAATGCCACAAGTCTGACCTGATTTGGATTCTCCAAGACAAAGTTATGTCCAATCTCCCACAATGACCTAATTATGGACTAGTTCAGTAGAGCGAATTTGTACGACTTGCCACATGTCACTGTTTCGTCCTTCGCCTCTGAAATTGATAGCCAAGAAACTAAAGTCTATGTACTTATGAATACATTTTACGTCAATCTGATCTGATTCTCAGAGAGAGAGTTATTGAAATTTTCCCATGATCACCTCTTTGAGATGAAATTTAGGAGCTTGAAAAAGCACTACCTTCCACGGATCATATCTCAAAAAATGTTGCGAACCAAGCTCTGAAATTTTTAGAAGATCTTCCTTAGGATTTTGGCTTCGTACCCTAAACATTTTAGCTTTTGAAACTTCGTATAAAAAATGTTATAGAGAAAATTCCACGATGACCTGTTTGGAGCAGCGAAACCCTAGAATCCAAAGCTCTGATACCAAATGTTGTGTAACCAGCTCCAAAAATAGAAGAAAAGAGATATAAACGCCTTAGAAATAAGCCACTTCGAGGGGAAAACCTCCAATACATTACATAAATGAACAATTCTTTGATGATAAAATTTACAAAACCTCCTTTCTATATATAGGAGTCCATGTGGCCATAATGTAATCCTAGTGGGCCACAATGTAATCCCAGCTGACCTAAAAAAAATAATTTAAGGGCACAGTAATAAAAAAATGGGGGTTACAAGGGTACAATAATAACAATAAGGGGGTTACACTAATAAAAATAAGGGACTATACTAGTACTATAGGGACCTAACAGCCCGCTCGACCCCAAGGCGATTATTACCTTCAAGGTCAATCTCGACCAGTTTACAACCCACCCCAAGGTTCTAATTATTATCTTCAACAACCAGGCTATACCTATACTCAGAATCCATACACTGCTCAAACAGGGCCTACATATAATCAATGTCAGTACCCCAGTTATCAACCCCCTTACACTGGTTATCAGCAATCGTTTCAGCCCAATTATACCGCTTATACCCCCTATGGTTAGAATCCTCCAGGACAGAACCAATGGGGGAAAAGTTATGTTCAACTAGGGTGGAGTACAGATACAGGTCCTTATCGAGGGCTTGGTATGCCTTTCAATCCTCAGTTGCCTTTCCTATCTATGTTGGAATTGTCGGATGTTTCTAAATTGACCAATGATCCGATTCTTCACAATCCTTATTGGCCTCTAGTTTCAACCAAGGTGCCTGGTGACTGTCTTAAATTTGAGGGTAATGTTGGAGAGGACCCCCAAGCTCATGTCATGACCTACCATCTGTGGTGTTCTTCAAACTCTTAAGTTGATGATTCCATTCATCTGCATCTTTTCCAACGCACTCTTACGGGTGTTGCCGCTATGTGGTATATAGAATTACCCCGCGGTATCTTTAAAGACTTCAATACATTAGCTATGGCTTTTCTGATGCATTTCCAGTTATCGGTTCGTTACAAAGCCAGGACGCATCTCGTGACTTCTCTCAAGCAGTATAAAACCACCCATATCTGATCATATTCATGAGTGATGACATCATCGTAGACTGATCAAGTTTGATATACCTGATTAGCTACTAACTCATTGGTTCACTACCTCCTTTGTTAACAAGATCACTCAAGATATTGCTATGGGGGCATGTGTGACTGAAGAAAAAGCCATCGCTTGTGCCTAGTACCTTGATTTGGTGTACTCTCAGTCCTTCATGCTATATGATATCTTGACTGACGCCCCACAGCCAGGGACCTCTAAAGCACCAGCTACCCCATCGGTGTATGGTGTTATTGGTTCCATTTCTCAGACTTCTCGGAAGTCCTCTAATGGGAAGAAGAAGTAAAATTCTTCCAATAATTCTACTCTTCCCTCCCCTCCAGATTCTGGTAAGACTGCGGTGGTCAATGCCATTCAGGCCAATCCTACGGAAAATACCTCCAAAGGAAAGAAGAAGGACAAAGGCAAGTCCAAACCCAATGCCCCGAAACCAGAGTCTTCTAAACCTCGTGCTGACAATGGTTCCCAATGAAAATCAAAGTACCCCTACCTTATCTGTGAAGGAGGTCATTATACCAAAGATTTTCCCCGATGATATGAAGTTAGTCAAATTCTGAAAGGCTCCAAAGGGACTTCAACGGTTCTCAAAGAACCATTCCCGTCTCAGCAGACCCAGATGGTTGAGCAGCCTTCACCATCTGCACCATTTGGGTCCCAAGTTTTTATGATGAATGGTGCTGCACCTATTTCAATTGCTACACGCTCAAAGGATTAAGTTGGATCACGCTAGGTAGCTGGGAAGGAATTTTTTGATGGTCCACCTCCCTAGCCTGTCTCTGGTCCTTTGGAAATTGAGAAGCCCAGCTCTGAACCTATTGTGAGGCCACCTTCTAAGGGTGTTCTGCGAAAATCTTCCTATAATCCAAACGCTCGTGCCACTCAACACTATAGCATTATTGAGGATTTGGCACAAGCACCTTCTGTAATGTCTGTGTTGGAAGTGCTTCAGAGTTTCCCATCACAATGGAAAGCTCTATTGTCCGCAATCGGTGGAATTGATCCTGCCGATTCTAGTCTTCTCACCTTCAACCTGAAAAATTTTGTCCCTCGACTTCCGCATCAAATTTCTCTCGTTATACAAGTCGAGATCAATGGCCTCAACATCCACAGAGCTGTTGTGGACGAAGGTGCTTCCACCTGTGTTATGTCATATGCCTGCTAGAAGGCCATTGGCTCTCCAGCTCTTACTTCATCTCCCAATGCCCTAGAGGCATTTTATGGTCGGGAATCAAAACCCCTGGGTGTTCTTGAGAGTTTACCGATCACGTTACAGGGGAAGATAGTCAACGTAGAAGTAGAATTGGTTGACACCAAGCTCAACTACAATCTCCTTCTTGGTCGCAGTTGGACTCACGCCATGCTATGCGTTCCATCCACCCTCTTCCGGCTTCTGAAGTTTCATCTTGAGGGAAAAATTCTCACTGTTGATCAGTTGTCTTTATTTGCCTTATCCTCCGAGAAAAATGTACCTTACGTGGGTCAGATCCCCAATCCCCCCCATAGTGTAGGACCCGGTATTTTCAAGGACCCCATCCTCATGGGTATTTTTCCCGCGCCACCACAGCACATTGTTCAAGTTAACATGATCTCTAGGTCAAATGACCCTTGGATCATCCCTTCGCCTGAACAGGTGACCTCTTTTAGAGAATCGATGCCTTTAACTCCATTTGAGATCAATTACTGCGAGATCGTCGCTGCATCAGATCCTCCTCCTCCTCAACATGCTCCTTCGAGCATGGCTCTAGATATCTATTCTCAATCCCCTTGGCTCGGCGATGCAAATTCACCCGATCCTTTAAGAGAAGTCTTCCCCTCTGATGAAGCTATCGTTGAAACGATGTCTCTTGAAGATCTACCATGGAGCGATGGCTATCATCGTTCCTCATTCATGCCCGGCCTGGGGGTAATGTCTAATTGTCTAGAGCGCTTCGCATCTCAGGTTCCCACTCTGCCTCTCCAAACACTGATACTGACTCATGAGGTTATTTTGGAGGGAAATCTGAGAAAAATCACACAAACGATGCCTATCAAAATCTCCGTTAAACTGGGGGTAGTCAAGAACATTCACGTGGGAGTTACTTGTTCTACCGAAGAGATTCAAGTATACACGAGCCTTTTTTGCGAATTCAGAGATGTTTTCGCATGGTCCTATGAGGATATGCCTAGGATTGATCCCAGTATAGTCGAGCATGAGATTCCCACCTATCCAGGTGTGAAACCCGTGCATCAGCGTCTGCGCCCAGAGCATCCCTGGAAAGCCACAGCTATAAAGGCAGAAGTTGAAAAACTTCTTAACGTGGGCTTTATCTATCTGATTCCCCTCACATAATGGGTTTCTAATATTGTCCCTATAGATAAGAAGCAAGGCACTATACGGGTCTGTGTTGAGTACCGAGACATCAATCAGGCCTGTCCTAAGGACAATTACCCCACTCCCTGTATAGATCAAATCATTGATGAATGTGCGGGCAGTGAGATTTATTCCCTTATGGATGGTTTCTCGAGTTACAATCAAATCAATATTTTACCCGCTGACCAACATAAGACTGCCTTCATTTGTCCATGGTGTAATTTCGCTTACAAAAAGCTCCCATTTGGCTTGAAAAATGCTGGGGCCACTTCCAGCGTGCTATGTCCTATTCTTTCCATGACATATGTCATATTGTTCAGCCGTATCTAGACAATTTTCTGGCCCATTCAGCTCGGCGTGAGGACCATCCTGAACACCTCCGCCAGATTTTCCTTCACTGCAGACGTTACAATATTAGGCTCAATCCTCATAAATGCATCTTCTGCGTGGTTTATGGCCGTCTTTTGGAATTTATCATCTCCAAAGACATAATTCGCCTTGACCCTCTCAAGGTCGAGGCCATCGTTAACCTCCCATCCCCATCCTTGTTGTATCAACTACTGAGTCTTGAAGGGAAAACCAACTTTTTACGTTGCTTTATTCCGAACTATGCAGAAGTGGCCAAGGGGTTTAAGCGACTTTTGAAATAGGACGTTCCTTTCCATTGGGACGAGATTTCCCAGCAATCCTTTGATAAGCTTAAAATGTTGCTCATCAACACTCCGCTAATATGTCCTCCCAACTATCATCGCAATTTTACTCTTTATTTGGCCGCTGTGTTTAGCACGATAGCTATGGTTCTAGTACAGGATGAATATGATGGAAATAAACACACAGTTTACTATTTATATTGGAATCTTCATGGCACTGAAATGCGCTATGCGCATGTCGAGAAATTGGCACTTGCAGCAATCCAAGCTATTCAGCAGTTTCGCCACTGCATCCTGTTGCGTACAGTCACCGTGATTTCTGACTGCAACCCCATGACATATATCTTGTCTCGACAATTTCTGGGGGGCAATTACTCCAAATGGATTTTCATCCTTCAGGAGTTCGATTTAGAGTTCACCACTTCTAAATCGACGAAATCATTGGTTTTTTCTGATCTTATCTGCTCTCTCCCAACAGACTCTACTCCATCCCAATCCGAGGATCATATCTCGGATGAAACACTCTTTCTTATCAGCAATCGTGATCCATGGTATGGTTACATTATTGTGTCTCTTCAAACATCCACGTTCCGGTCCGAGTTGACAAAGGATGCTCAACGTCGTATTCGGCATCAATCTCAACCCTACCCCATTGTCAGAGATACCTTGTATCGAGTCAGAGTTGATCATGTGCTCCACCGATGCTTGACCTTGGAAGAGGCTGAGAAAGTCTTGAATGACTATCACAGTGGCACCTGTGGTGGTCACATGTCCGGATATGCCACTGCCCAGAAGATTCTGCATGCGGGTTACTTCTAGTTGTCTATATTCAAAGACTATATAATTGCAGTTCGAAAATGTCATGCGTGCCAGGTCTTTCATCGCAAGATGCGCGCACCACCCCTAGCCTTGCATCCTTTCATTACCATAGGCCCTTTTTCTAAATGGGGAATATATTTTATGACATGTAACCCTCACTTGGCCGGGGGCACGCTTATATAATCGTTGCCATGGACTACTTCGGCGATAATTTATTATCCTTCTTAGCTTATTTCAGGGACATTTGTTTGTATGGTTGTAGCCGTAAACATACCCAATCTCCTACATCAAAAATTCTCTCACTGCGATGTTGATCTGCCTATTGTTTCATTCGATTTTGTGCCAAATTCAGGTTATCCTTTAAGAGTTGGAGAACTTCTTACTGATGCTCGATGTGATCTTCCACTACTTGGACCTTCGAATTTTCCCTTAAAGATGATGTGATGGATGGTGGATGATATCAATAAAGTGCCATAAATGGGGTCATTTTTTTTGCAGCATGGAAGGAAGTGTTATACCACCATTCAACGAGAGGTAACCACTTGACCCATTGTGTTTGTTTATCAGATACAAAACAATGAAGATAACCTTCCAAACATTTATTTACTATCTCAGTTTCGCCATCAGATTGAGGATGATAAGATGAGCTATGAGCTAAATGAGTACCCAAACAAGAAAATAAATCCGTCCAAAAATTTCCAGTTAAAATGGGATCTCTGTCGCTCACAATAACCCTTGAGCTTCCATGTAGCTTTTGAATTCTGTCCATAAATGTAGTAGCAATTGTACTTGCTTTAAATGGATGAGATGATGCACAAAAGTGTGCATACTTGGTAATTCTATCAACTACCACCATGATGACACTCTTTCCTTCAGACTTAGGTAAACCTGTGATAAAATCCATTGAAATCTCCTCCCAACGTTGACTTGGAATGGATAAAGGTTGTAGAAGTCCCCGGGTCTTAATTGTCTCAACTTTATTTTGCTGGCAAACCAAACATTCCGCCACAAACTTTTGAATATCACATTTAAGGCCATCCCAAAAAAATTCTTTCTTCACCCTGTGGTAAGTTTTTAAAAATCCTGAGTGTCCTCCTAAAGGAGAAGTGTGCAATTCCAGAAGAATATTTTGTTTTAGTTGGGAATTCTTACAAAGATATAAGCGATCTTTGTACCATAAGGAATCATTCTTCCAACTAAATGTATCAGATGTACTAGGATCTTGCTGCAACTTTTGAATGAGTATCCATACATCTTTGTCCTTCTTCCATTCATCTCTTGCTTCAGTTATCCAATCTGGTTGGATAATAGAAATGGCACAAAGCAATGCTTCCACCTCATCATTCTTTCTTGAGAGTGCATCTGCAACAACATTAAGCTTTCCTTTTTTGTAGATTATTTCAAAGTCATAACCCAACATCTTTGTGACCCATTTTTGCTGCTCTTCTCAAGATAGTCTTTGTTCCAAAAAGTGTTTAAGACTATCATGATCAGTTTTTACCTTGAAGTGTCTTCCCATTAGGTAAGTTCGCCATTTCTTTAGTGCATGCAGTATTGCTAACATTTCCTTCTCATAAATAGGTTTCTGTAAATACTTTCCTTTGATTGGACGACTTTCAAAAGCAATGGGTCTTCCTTCCCGCATTAAAACAACACCAATTCCACTTTCTGAGGCATCACATTCCACAATAAATGTTTTTGTGAAGTCTGGCATAGCTAAGACAGGCGCTAGGCACATTGCCTCTTTAAGATGTTCAAAGGCCTTAGTTGCTTCAGGAGTCCATGAAAATGCATCTTTCTTCAATAATGTTGTTAGAGGTGCTGCTATTCTCCCATAGTTCTTAACAAACTTGCGATAATACCCTGTTAACCTGAGAAATCCTCGCAACTGCTTTATGGTTGTGGGGACTTTCCATTCCTTAATGGCTTTAATTTTGTTAGGGTCTACCTTAACACCCTCGTGAGATACAATATGACCCAGATATTCCACCTCTTGTACTGCAAAGAAACATTTGGATGTTTTTGCATATAATTGTTTCTCCTGCAATAGTTTGAGCACCTTGTCAACATGTTCAACATGATCCTTCCAAGACCTGCTGTAGATTAGTATATCATCAAAAAATACTAGTACAAATTTTCTAAGGAAGGGTTTGAAAATGGAATTCATCAACCCTTGAAATGTAGAAGGTGCATTGGTAAGGCCAAAAGGCATGACCAAAAATTCATAATGACCCTCATGAGTTCGAAATGATGTTTTTGGAATATCTTCAGTCTTCATTCTTTTAATGATATCCTGAACAAAGATCCAACTTGGTAAAATAAATTGCTCCATGTAATTCATCCAATAATTCATCAATCACAGGAATGGGAAATTTATCTTTAATGGTGAGCTTATTGAGCTCCCTATAATCCAAACACATTCGCCATGATCCATCCTTCTTGTGTACCAATACTACAGGAGCAGAGAAAGAACTTTGACTAGGTTGAATTATACCCGCCTCTAACATTTCTGCAATCATACGTTCAATTTCGCTCTTTTGGAAGTAAGGACATCTATAAGGCCTGATGTTTGGAGGAACACTTCCTGGAATCAAATGAATAGCATGATCATGATCACGAATAGGTGGGAGTCCTTTGGGAGTTTCAAACACCTGGGAATGATTGTCCAAGACTTGTTGGAGATCTGCAGAAATAGATGATTTTGATGTTGGAACTTCTAGTGAGCATAATTGTGCAATTACGCCTCGCTGTTCTTTCTTTAGAATCTTTTTCATGACATTAGAGCTTATTATCCTTCCTGGCTTCCCCGCAATACCCCGTAATTCGACTTCCTTTCCTTCTGAAAAAAATTTCAAGAAAAGTTCTTGAAAATTAAAAGCTACCGTCCCAAAAGATTGTAACCATTGTACTCCTAGTACAACGTCAGCACCTCCCATAGGAATGGCAAGCATTGGACTAGTCAATACATATTCCCCCATGGTTAGCTTGATATTATGGCATTTTCCAGAGCAATTTATAGTTCCTCCATTTGCAACCATCACTTGACATTCTGGTGCTGGGTATAGGAAACAATTTAATTCCTTGGCTACCTTACTATGAATAAAATTATGGGTGCTACCTGAATCAATCAACACTATTACCTTTTTCTTCTTGATTTGTCCTTCTATCTTGAGAGTTTGAGGAGTGGTAATTCCTGCCAGTGCATTACACGATATGGTCGGATTCATTTCTTCCTCTTCTAGGGCTGGTTCCTGGTGTATATCCTCTTCTTGTTCATTTCTTCTTCCTCTTCACAATCTATGTAAAATAATTTCTTCTCAGCACACTTATGACCTTTAGTGTATTTGCTATCACAACTGTAGCAAAGCCCTTTTGCTCTTTTTTCTTCCAATTCTTGTGGTGTCAACCTTGTAGGTTGTGGAAATCTAGACGTAGCAACACTTCCTTCTTTATAGAATTGAGTGGTAGGCTTCCTTGTCGCCATTATTTTACATTCAACTTTTCTTGCCAACCTGAATGCCTTCTCCAATGAATCCGGTTCCAAAACACGAACTTCATGTTGGATGTTATCCTTTAAAGTTCCTATGAAGAGATCGATCATGTGTTCCTCTGGAATATCAGTTACCCTTATATTCAATTTTTGGAAGTCCTAAATGTGTTGCCCCACTAAACCCTTTTGTTTGAGATTTATCAATTGGCTAAAGAAGGTGTTGCTCTTTGTATCCTCATAATGTGCTATCATTTCCTCCGTAAAAATTGACCAAGTGACAATTTTTTTATGGGAGCACAACCATCGATACCATACAAATGTATTTTGTTCTAAATGTAAAGTTGCAATGCGTACCTTTTGTGTGTTTTGCACGTTATGGAGGTCAAAATATTGCTCCATCTGTAGTATCTATGTTACAGGATCCTTTCCATCAAAATTCCTAATATCCATATTTTGAATATGGTGGTTCTTCCTGCCAACATTAGAGTTTATGAAATCACAATTAACATTTATTTTGTTCTTTTCATGAGGTTCTTCTACTATCTTTTCACCATTAGGAAACATTTCTTGTATCAACTTTGTCAAACCTTCTATGTCTGCTTTTAGATCACTCTTCATGTTTTCCATGTTGTCATTCATGTCATCCATCTTAGCTTCCATGCCAGCTTCCATTCCATCCATCTTAGCTTCCACGCCTTTCTTCAAATCGTCCATCTTCGCTTCAATGCCTTTCTTCAAAACTTCCATTTCATTTTTTGTTGATCTTTGCGAGAGTGAAATTTGTTGCACTTGCTCTTGTAATTTTGATAGAGCATGTTGCCATTCTTCATCTTCATGAGTCATAGTATAGCCTTCTGGAGGCTTAATGGGTGTTGAATTATTTTTATGGGGAATTTTTTAGAACCCAATACTGATATCTATTCTACAATATGCCCTTGGAATCAATTCAAATTGATTTTTCAAACAAGACTTATGCAATTCGGAAAAAAAATACACACCTTTTTCTTGCTTTTGAGGAGCTCGATATTGAAATTGGATTATCTTTGTGATTGCGGCTCTTCAATATCTGAAATTTAGTACTGAAGTAGCCTTCTGAATTCTATTTTTAATGCCACAGGTCTGACTTGATTTGGATTCTCCAAGACAAAGTTATGTCCAATCTCCCACAATGACCTAATTATGGACTAGTTCAGTAGAGCGAATTTGTACGACTTGCCACATGTCACTGTTTCGTCCTTTGCCTCTGAAATTGATAGCCAAGAAACTACAATCTGTGTACTTATGACTACATTTTACGTCACTCTGATCCAATTCTCAGAGAGAGAGTTATTGAACGTTTCCCACGATCACCTCTTTGAGATGAATTTCAGGAGCCTGAAAAAGCACTACCTTCCATGGATCATATCTCAAAAAATGTTGCGAACCAAGCTCTGAAATTTTTAGACAATATTCCTTAGGATTTTGGCTTCATACCCTAAAAAGTTTAGCTTCTGAAACTTCGTATGAAAAACGTTATAGAGAAAATTCCACGATGACCTGTTTGGAGCAGCGAAACCCTAGAATCCAAAGCTCTGATACCAAATGTTGTGTAACCAGCTCCAAAAATAGAAGAAAAGAGATATCAACGCCTTAGAAATAAGCCACTTCGAGGGGGAAACCTCCAATACATTACATAAATGAACAATTCTTGGATGATAAAATTTACAAAACCTCCTTTCTATATATAGGAGTCCATGTGGCCATAATGTAATCCTAGTGGGCCACAATGTAATCCCAGCCGACCTAAAAAAAATAATTTAAGGGCACAATAATAAAAAAATGGGGGTTAAAAGGGTACAATAATAACAATAAGGGGGTTACACTAATAACAATAAGGGACTATACTAGTAATATAGGGACCTAACAGCCCGCTCGACCCCAAGGCGATTATTACCTTCAAGGTCAATCTCGACTAGTTTACAACCCGCCCCAAGGTTCTAATTATTATCTTCAAAGACCAGGCTATACCTATACTCAGAATCCATACACTGCTCAAACAGGGCCTACATATAATCAATGTCAGTACCCCAGTTATCAACCCCCTTACACTGGTTATCAGCAATCGTATGAGCCCAATTATACCGCTTATACCCCCTATGGTCAGAATCCTCCAGGACAGAACCAATGGGGGAAAAGTTATGTTCAACTAGGGTGGAGTACAGATATAGGTCCTTATCGAGGGCCTGTTATTCCTTTCAATCCTCAGTTTCATTTCCTTTCTATGTTGGAATTGTCGGATGTTTCTAAATTGACCAATGATCCGATTCTACACAATCCTTATTGACCTCTAGTTCCAACCAAGGTGCCTGGTGACTGTCTTAAATTTGAGGGTAAAGTTGGAGAGGACCCCCAAGCTCATGTCATGACCTACCATCTGTGGTTTTCTTCAAACTCTTAGGTTGATGATTCCATTCATCTGTGTCTTTTCCAGCACACTCTTATGGGTGTTGCCGCTAAGTGGTATATAGAATTACCCTACGATATCTTTAAAGACTTCAATACATTAGCTATGGCTTTTCTGATGCATTTCCAGTTATCGGTTCATTACAAAGCCGGGACGCATCTCCTGACTTATCTCAAGCAGTATAAAGCCACCCACATATCTGATCATATTCATGAGTGATGACACCGTTGTAGACTGATCAAGTGTGATATACCTGATCAGCTGCTAACTCATTGGTTCACTACCTCCTTTGTTAACAAGATCACTCAATATATTGCTATGGGGGAATGTGTGACCGAAGAAAAAGCCATCTCTTGTGCCTAGTACCTTGATTTGGTGTACTCGCAGTCCTTGATGCTATATGATATCTTGACTGACGCCCCACGGCCAGGGACCTCTAAAGCACCAGCTACCCCATCAGTGTATGGTGTTATTGGTTCCATTTCTCAGACTTCTCGGAAGTCCTCTAATGGGAAGTAGAAGTAAAATTCTTCCAATAATTATACTCTTCCCTCCCCTCCAGATTCTGGTAAGACTGCGGAGGTCAATGCCATTCAGGCCAATCCTACGGAAAATACCTCCAAAGGAAATAAGAAGGGAAAAGGCAAGTCCAAACCCAATGCCCCGAAACTAGAGTCTTCTAAACCTCATGCTGACGATGGTTCCCAATGCAAATCGAAGTACCCCTGCCTTATCTGTGAAGGAGGTCATTATACCAAAGATTTTCCCCGATGATATGAAGTTAGTCAAATTCTGAAAGGCTCCAAAGGGACTTCAACAGTTCTCAAAGAACCATTCCCATCTCAGCAGACCCAGATGGTTGAGCAGCCTTCACCATCTGCACCATTTGGGTCCCAAGTTTTTATGATGAATGGTGTTGCACCTATTTCAATTGCTACGCGCTCAAAGGGTTAAGTTGGATTACGCCAGGTAGCTAGGAAGGAATTTTTTGATGGTCCACCTCCCCCACCTGTCTCTGGTCCTTTGGAAATTGAGAAGCCCAGCTCTTAACCTATTGTGAGGCCACCTTCTAAGGGTGTTCTGCGAAAATCTTCCTATAATCCAAACGCTCGTGCCACTCAGCACTATAGCATTATTGAGGAATTGGCACAAGCACCTTCTGTAATGTTTGCGTTGGAAGTGCTTCAAAGTTTCCCATCGCAATGGAAAGCTCTGTTGTCCACAATCGGTGGAATTGATCCTGCCAATTCTAGTCTTCTCACCTTCAACCTAGAAAATTTTGTCCCTCGACTTCCGCATCAAATTTCTCTCGTTATACAAGTCGAGATCAATGGCCTCAACATCCACAGAGCCGTTGTGGACGAAGGTGCTTCCACCTGTGTTATGTCATATTCCTGCTAGAAGGCCATTGGCTCTCCAACTTTTACTTCATCTCCCAATGCCCTAGAGGCATTTGATGGTCAGGAATCAAAACCCCTGGGTGTTCTTGAGAGTTTACCGATCACGTTACAGGGGAAGATAGTCAACATAGAAGTATAATTGGTTGACACCAAGCTCAACTACAATCTCCCTCTTGGTCGCAGTTGGACTCACGCCATGCTATGCATTCCGTCCACCCTCTTCCGGCTTCTGAAGTTTCATCTTGAGGGAAAAATTCTCACTGTTGATCAGTTGTATTTCTTTACCTTATCCTCCGAGAAAAATGTACCTTACGTGGATCAGATCCCCAATCCCTCCCATAGTGTAGGACCCGGTATTTTCAAGGACCCCATCCTCATGGGTATTTTTCCCGCGCCACCACAGCACACTGTTCAAGTTAACATGATCTCTAGGTCAGATGACCCTTGGATCATCCCTTCGCCTAAACAGGTGACCTCTTTCAGAGAATCGATGCCTTTAACTCCATTTGAGATCAATTACTGCGAGATCGTCGCTGCATTAGATCCTCCTCCTCCTCAACATGCTCCTTCGAGCATGGCTCTAGATGTCTATTCTCAATCCCCTTGGCTCGGCGATGCAAATTCGCCCGATCCTTTAAGAGAAGTCTTCCCCTCTGATGAAGCTATCGTTGAAACGATATCTCTTGAAGATATGCCATGGAGCGATGGCCATCATCGTTCCTCATTCATGCCCGGCCTGGGGGCAATGTCTAATTGTCTAGAGCGCTTCACATCTCAGGTTCCCACTCCGCCTCTCCAAACACTGATACTGACTCATAAGGTTCTTTTGGAGGGAAATCTGAGCAAAATCACACAAACGATGCCTATCGAAATCTCCGTTAAACTGGGGGTAGTCAAGAAAATTCACGTTGGAGTTACTTGTTCTCCCAAAGAGATTCAAGTATACACGAGCTTTTTTCGTGAATTCAGAGATGTTTTCGCATGGTCCTATGAGGAGATGCATAGGATTGATCCCAGTATAGTCGAGCATGAGATTCCCACCTATCCAGGTGTGAAACCCGTGCGTCAGCGTCTACGCCCAGTGCATCCCCGGAAAGCCATAGCTATAAAGGCAGAAGTTGAAAAACTTCTTAACGTGGGCTTTATCTATCTGATTCCCCTCACATAATGGGTTTCTAATATTGTCCCTATAGATAAGAAGAAAGGCACTATACGGGTCTGTGTTGACTACTGAGACATCAATCAGGCCTGTCCTAAGGACAATTACCCCACTCCCTGTATAGATCAAATCATTGATGAATGTGCGGGCAGTGAGATTTATTCCCTTATGGATGGTTTCTCGGGTTACAATCAAATCAATATTTTACCCGCTGATCAACCTAAGATTGCCTTCATTTGTCCGTGGTGTACTTTCGCTTAAAAAAAGCTCCCGTTTGGCTTGAAAAATGCTGGGGCCACTTCCAGCGTGCTATGTCCTATTCTTTCCATGACATACGTCATATTTTTCAGCCGTATCTAGACAATTTTCTGGCCCATTCAGCTCGGCGTGAGGACCATCCTGAACACCTCCGCTAGATTTTCCTTCACTGTAGACGTTACAATATTAGGCTCAATCCTCATAAATGCATCTTCTACATGGATTATGGCCATCTTTTGGAATTTATCATCTCCAAAGACAGAATTCGCCTTGACCCTCTCAAGGTCGAGGCGATCGTTAACCTCCCATCCCCATCCTTGTTGCATCAACTGCAGAGTCTTCAAGGGAAAACCAACTTTTTACGTTGCTTTATTCCGAACTATGCAAAAGTGGCCAAGGGGTTTACGTGACTTTTGAAATAGGACGTTCCTTTCCATTGGGACGAGATTTCCCAGAAATCCTTCGATAAGCTTAAAACGTTGCTCGTCAACACTCCACTAATATTTCCTCCCAACTATCATCGCAATTTTACCCTTTATTTGGCCGCTGTGTTTAGCACGATAGCTATGGTTCTAGTACAGGATGAAGATGATGGAAATAAAAATGTAGTTTACTATTTATATTGGAATCTTCACAACACTAAAATGCGCTATGCAGATGTCGAGAAATTGGCACTTGAAGCAATCCAAGCTATTCAGCGGTTTCGCCACTGCATCCTGTTGCGTACAGTCACCGTGATTTCTGACTGCAACCCCATGACATATATCTTGTCTCGACAATTTCTGGGGGGAAAGTACTCCAAATGGATTTTCATCCTTCAGGAGTTCGATTTAGAGTTCACCACTTCTAAATCGATGAAATCATTGGTTTTTTCTGATCTTATCTTCTCTCTCCCAACAGACTCTGCTCCATCCCAATCCGAGGATCATATCTCGAATGAAACACTCTTTCTTATCAGCACTCGTGATCCATGGTATGGTTACATTATCGTGTATCTTCAAACATCCACGTTCTGGTCCGAGTTGACGAAGGATGCTTGACGTCGTATTCGGCATCAATCTCAACCCTACCACATTGTCGAAGATACCTTGTATCAAGTCGGAGTTGATCCTGTGCTCCACCGGTGCTTGACCTTGGAAGAGGCTGAGAAAGTCTTGAATGACTGTCATAGTGGCACTTGTGGTGGTCACATGTCCGGATATGCCACCGCCCAAAAGATTCTGCGTGCGGGTTACTTCTAGCCGTCTATATTCAAAGACTGTATAATTGCAGTTCGAAAATGTCATGCGTACCAGGTCTTTCATCGCAAGATGCACGCACCACCCTTACCCTTGCATCCTGTCATTACCGTAGTCCCTTTTGCTAAATGGGGAATATATTTTATGACATGTAACCCTCACTTGGCTGGGGGCACGCTTATATAATCGTTTCCATGGACTACTTCACTAAGTGGGTCAAGGCGATGCGTACATTAGCTGCCGACGGTAAGACAACTGCTCAATTCATTTTCAACCATGTTATTACGCATTTCGGAGTTCCTCAAGCCATTGTCACCGATCATGGCACTCATTTTCAGGATTACATGATGGCAGAGATGACATCAAAGTTGGGCTTATGCCATGATAGCTCAACGCCATACTACCCCCAGGCGAATGGCCAGGTTGAGGCCGTGAACAAGGTACTGGTCACGATGCTTCAATGAACGATTATTATTCACAAATCCAATTGGAATCTCCAATTTTTCTCAGCTCTTTGGGCTTATCGAACATCAGTAAAGAGCGTGACTAGATTCACACCTTTCCAGTTGTTGTATGGTCTGGAAGCGACTCTCCCGGTTGAATGTGAAATTCCTTCTCTGAAATTAGCTGTGGAACTATTGCCCGACAATTCTCTGGAGGAAGAACGTCTCCTGCATCTGGAATGACTGGATGAAACCTGTCGCTTGGCTGCCCTGGTTATTGAGGCACAGAAAAAGTGGGTTAACGCCCATTTTGATCAATCGGTTTCTCCACGTTCTTTCATTGAAGGGGACCTTGTCCTCCTATATGACCAAGCACATGATAAAATTGGAGCAGGAAAATTCCAGCCCATGTGGCATGGGCCCTATATCTTCAAGCGAGTATTAAAAAATGGGGCCTATGAGCTAATCGATTATGAAGGTATTCCTCTGGCACAACCTAGAAATGGGTTGTACCTCAAGAAGTACTACGCTTGAATTATTCTTGTGTGGTGTGTGTACATAAGTGGGTGTGTTCATTTTTGTGCATGTGTGGTGTGGTGTGCTTTGTAAGCATCTTTCTGCTGATTGGGTCTTCCTGATTGTGCAGATGTATATTACTCATTTTGTTGGTTTTGGGGATGGTGCCTCCCACAATACCAGGAATCTGTCCTCGACAACCTAGGTAATCTACAATCCTGCTGGTGAGTTGATCAATTTATAAGGTGTTTGTCTAGGGCCTACCGCAAATAATGTCGTGGAGTATAGTGTCTTTTTGGAATTATTGAACGAGGCTGTTAACCTCGGTATTCATGCATTGCTTGTGTATCTGGAGTCACAGCTTGTAGTGTTACAACTCAATGGTCATTATTCAGTTAGGAACCCATCCATTTTATGACTGTATCTAGGTATTCTTTTACTGGAAAGAAATTTTGATTACATTACATATCAACACATACCCAGACACATGAATGCGTTAATGGATGCAGTAGCTAATATGGTTTTAGATAGACATTTACACAACCTGTAAAACCATCATCATATGTAAAAATATCCATCCAGAAATATATATATATATATATATATATATATGTCGAATGGTTTGCAGTTTGTGTACATCACATAAATCAAAAAATATACATGTCTGTTATAATAATAGCCGGAGACATCATGTCTCTCAAAAATGTGCAAAAAAATCCCTAGATGACTAATCAGCATGGTGCTCGTGGTAGCATGTCACCACCCGCACCAGTCGCCTCAGTAAACGATGACGGTGACTAGGCACCCCCGCAGCATGCCTCTGATAAGCCAATGGGACATCTGCTAGACGAGCATAATCTGGGATCCCCCAGGTGATTCCCTCCAAATTTTGGATTAGCTCACTCCCCTCACCACCCTTAGCTTGAGGATCATGTGCGAGAGGGGTCCTCCGTGCGATGGGCGACATCCCGGCGGGCTTCTCTGGGCCAACGTCTGCATACATATAGGATTGTTTGTTAGAATAGGCATGTATAACAAAAAAATCATAAATACATAAAATAAAAAAGAGTCTTACCCAGCTCCTCATCACAGTCATCCCCCCTCCGGGAGTGGAAGATCTGGGTCTCCTGTGAAGTCTGTATTGACATAGGGCCAGTCCTCTACCACGATCAGTTGTCACCGAAGCCATGCAAAGAACTCGAGCCTCCATGACATTTGTTGGCCCCCTCTTCATCTGGGCATGAGTGCTGCCCATCAAGCCATCCATGGCTCTCTCAACGGTGGATCAGCAACTATCGCCCCCTGGCCCTGGAAGATTGGTAACCGTTTGAGGATGAATGATACCAAGATAGATCCGTACCCAAACTACTTTAGTTTGGCCTTCTTACACTTCTACAACTGTCGTTTGATGTTCATTGTTATGGCAGTGGCCCAATCGAATAGTGTCGGGTTCATGCATTCAGATGCTAAGAGGAGTTGTTCTTTCGTAGCCTCATGCGGTGCCTGTGACCCCGCAACCCGCGTAATGGTATGGAGAACCACCCTGAGTGCCAGATCGAGAACTGTGTGGATTTCAACCTTCCCACTTCCTGATCATGTTTGTGCCCCTAGGCAGACTCTTTCCATCACCATTGCCATTTTCTCACCAGATGGCCTAGTACCTGTCAAGATCAGAAGTGGACCTCTGCGGGATAATCCAGTTATGAAATAAACGTTGGATACTTTGAGTTCCAGCACTTGGTCTCGAAGCCTGAAATTTTCTTCATTCTCATCCCAAATAGTGATCAAATACTGCAATAACTCAGGTTGTGCCCTCAGACATGGTGTTAAGAAGAAATTTTTTAGACCACAGTTTCGGAGAGCGTTCTTGCATGCTTCGTTCTCCATGGCCATTTCATCTTCTTCACTATGCTCCCTTTCTTTCCACTTGATCACCATTGTGGCCGTGTACTTGCACCAAAATGGTCATAAAATCCTCATTAGATATCTTGAGCACTCTGAAATCCAGCTGATTGGTTCAATTTTTGTAAATCTTGAGTGGAATTTTAGGTTGCACCATTGGCGCGACTATTTTGCTAACAGTCGTGCCAACTGGCGCGACCCCTTTGAAAAAAGGAGCCAATTGGCGCAGGTCCGTGCCCGATACCCACAACAATTGGCCGAGCCCTAAAATTGGAAAGGTCCCCTCAGGGATCCAAAAACACAATGGAATTCTATAAAAAAAATGAATTAAAACAAAACTAAGGAGAGCACCTCTTACCTAGAACGAACACGAACTGAAATGACATATTGGGTCAACCACAATCACCGCCACAAGTTTGCACATGAAAAACTCACTATTGCTCTCACAAGAGGTAAAAAGTAAAAGTGAATATGTTTTTACTATTTTTGGCATATTTATAACTTTTCAAAGTCAAATTAGGTTTTGAAGGTCATTTTTCCAATATTTTATTATATTTTGTCAAGAAATGGGTTTTACGCTCGCTTTCATGTGTAGCAACAGATTTTCACACAGCTTGGACGACGATGCGAGTTGTATTTTATACTTTTTCGGACTCGATAAAAAAACGAAAAAGTCACTACTAGAGTTATCTTTTAGCTCTTTTCTGACTCTTTAAACATGAAAAGATTGCCGAGTCGCTTGTCGTTTTGATCTCATTAAATTGGTTGTGAAACGACATCTACCCAGTATATGTTTACCCCTTTTTCGGGCTGGGATAGATTATTTACGAAAAAGGAATACCCTAGCCTATTGTGACTATGAGGCTTTCTCAGACATAGTTTTCTACCTTTTCGAATCTGAGGAACTATTTACTAAAAGGGTCTGTTGTAGTTTATTTTTCTGCGGTCTTTTCAAACTCTCCAAACATGAAAAGACGCCAAGTTCTTCCTTTGTCAGACTCGTTAAAACCTGATGACATCGGATTTTGTCGTGATGATGATACTTGAGTTCCTCCTTCCTAGGGCTTGTTAAATGTACTAGGTTGGATTTGTCTGAAGGACAAACTTATATCACAAGAATATGCTATCCCCTTCAAGCTTGTTCTAAAAAATAATTGGGGTACTCGCCAGAAATGGTGGGGAAAAATGAAACCATTATCATCATCGTGTCGGTAGTATGTTGCTCTTGAACATGGCACTTGTCTGAATTCATGTCGGGTTGGGGACATCTCATCTTTTTATTTGCTTGCCTCCATGGGTTTGGGTTATCCTTTTTGACCACTCATCTGCACTCTGCCTCGTCTTCATGACCTCAGATCTTTTGATGTCAAATACTGCCAAATCCAGTGTCGTGCCACCGATATGTTCAAGAGAAGTTGACCTCTGCAGTTCCGACCCTCCTCTGATCCCCTAATGATCCTGATTCACAAACATTATGATCCTATGTCTCGTGTCGATGATGTGGGAAACACTATGGCCCACCTTTGATCAAGGTCACTTCCTGTCGACCCCAGCTCATTATCCAAGCAGCAGATCTAGAGACTCCCTTCCGGTACCTTGGAACCTACATGCCTCAATGGCAGGTTCTTCGCATTCGACGTAAGGTTTTCATCATTAGCCTTCGATCGAATGATTTTGCGGGTGTTCGACGCCAGCTCACTATTCACATTCCGTGGATTGTACCTCTATTACCTTGAGGGCCATCGTCACTATTGGTGGTTCCTCTTGCGTCTGTTAACGACTTTCATCATTGGATGGTAATCAGACGATGTTCTTGCATGTTCAACTTTAGCTCACATATTCACATTCTTGGACTTGTACTTTGTTCGAGTCGAGATGGAATTCAAGACCCTGGGTTTTTTCTGATGGAATCCAAGCTGCAGACTTTGTGGATTATCATGATTAGTTACATGGCTCATTGATTGGATGGCTGCGACCATACCTGAGTCTATTTACTGATCCTCACTGGATGGTTGCATCCATACCTTGGATCTTGATTATTATACACTCTATTATGGATGGCTACGCCCATGCCACATATCATGTATTTGAGCTATCAGTTGCACTTGTCTACATAGGTTTTCTGCGTTTTCAGTTGGGCACGTTCTCATAAATCATTTCACCCCTCTCTCTCTCTTTCGGGCCTCATGCTTTAGGGGGCATTTGTTACACAGTAATTTGTCACCATCCCTGCAATCCCCCGTCCCGCACATTGGAGGGCATTTTTCATGACCTGTGAGCAGTGACCTAACATGAAACCACTTTCATGGCATCCCCCTTGACAAGGACAATCATTCCTCCAAAGAAAGTTTCCTCTGAAAAACCCTAAAAGCTGATATTTTTGCCTTGGCGCGACTAACCAGTTTAGCCCTCGCGCCAATGGGGAAAATCCACCAAAGAGGGCATGCCAACTGGCACTCAGTCCCAGTGTATTGCCCACACCAAGCTTAATAAGGATTGTTTTTAAAAAATAAATGGCAGAAGTTTGATTCCAACCAACTCCTGAACGAGTCTCTAAAATGAGTTGGGAGGTTTGGCTCTGGATCTCCATGTAGGGGAAGTGATTTTCCACCTATCATGGAAGCTTCCTTGAGGATAGGGCCAATCCCACAATTGTAGGGATCCCAACTCCCCTTCCACCATCTATATAAGCTTGCCATTTTTCCTTAGCAAGCTAGTAGCTTTAGTGGTCATAGAAGCAAGAGCTGAATGTGTAGTAAGGAGACTATCGCTAGACAGCCTTTATAGCCAAGCCAAAGAGAGAGAGCTTTGTCCCATTTCCGACGAGCTTCATTGAGACGTGCTCCACTGTCGACCCACCGAAGGAAGATCTAGTGTCAGAGCCTTGGATTGTATCTTTCTTTGTTATGATTAATGATAAAAGACTTTGATTATGGTTTCATTCATGTGTCTTGTTTTGAGGCAATGAATTACATCCTCTCGGACTGATGTATGGTTACAAGTTTTAGATTCTATTTTTTGTATCATTGTGTTTCTTCACATGTGTGTAGGTGTTCGGACGCGTTAAGTGGAAGGATCATGCTCTGCCAAAGCGAAGGACGAGAAGTGTCATCCTTTCTTTGACGACCATTGTGTAGGACCTGAGGTAGGCAACTCATCATGTTTTGTCATTTTTGTAACTAGAAACCTGTGTCACTACGTGTCTGATTGTTGCTAGACCTGATCTGGGCTAGTAGGGATCGCCTCTATCCGTAGAGGGGATTTACCTCTCCAACACATATCAATCAAATTTTATAGTTCACATATTAGGGACTAGTGAAATTCACCAATGTTTTAAACTTCAAGATAATTTTCCATCCTTAAAATTATCCCTGCTCTCAAGATAGAAGGACATATCAAGAAGAAAAAGGTAATAGTGTTGATTGATTCAGGTAGTACCCATAATTTTATTCATTGTAAGGTAGCCAAGGAATTGAATTGTTTCCTATACCCAGCACCAGAATTTCAAGTGATGGTTGCAAATGGAGGGACTATAAATTTCTCTGGAAAATGCCATAATATCAAGCTAACCATGGCGAAATATTTATTGAATATTGCAATGCTTTCCATTCCTATGGGAGGTGTTGATGTTGTACTAGGAGTACAATGGTTACAATCTTTGGGGACGGTAGATTTTTATTTTCAGGAACTTTTCCTGAAAATGTTTTCAGAAGAAAAGGAAGTCGAATTATGGGGTATTGCAGGGAAGACAAGAAAGATAATAAGCTCTAATGTCATGAAAAAGCTTCTAAAGAAATAACAACAATTTGTAATTGCACAATTATGCTCACTAGAAGTTCCAAAATCAAAATCATCTATTTCTGCAGATCTCCAAAAAGTCTTGGACAATCATTCCAAGTGTTAGCCACCTATAGAAATTTGTCATACCAAATGGTGGCTAAATATTTTTTAGCCTTCAAAAAACTATTTCATGTCTAAATTGTGAGTTCTTGAAGTCTTATGATAATTATTACCCTTTGATATAATCTTCACTGTTGTTTCACTATTAATCCTAAAGAACCTTGCTATTTACCAAAGAAAAACTACTCATAAGGCTCTATTTTCCATCATTTCACTTCTCCTTTCAATCCCAAAGAATTCCATTTTTTACCCTTATTCCCTTCACAAATCCTTCTAAACCCCTCCCTCTTAACCTTCAAAATCATCAAAACCCCCCTTAAAACCTCATATCTCCCCTTTATTTGGTTTTAAATTCCCTTCTTTCATCTATCGAAACCCTCATTTCGGCTTTAAAATCCTTGTTTTAAGCCTAAAAACACCCTTTTACATTGTAAGTTTTTAAGCCTCAAGGGCTTATATTTTTCAACCCTCTACCTCATGTGGCCTAAGCCCCGCATTCGGGCACTTAAAGGCCTAAAACACTGTTCCAAAGCCCATATTCCTCTTTTATTTCTCCATTTCTGACGTTGTGGTCTTGAGCGAATCTCTACCATTCATCTAAAACATATCAATGGCTGTCACACCCTTTCCCGATCCCCCTTCCATCCAAATCCCATCATTTAATCACCCTTGCAAGTAAATCCTATCTGCCACTCCATTTGATCTAACGATCTGCATTAAACCCGACAACCCAGTTCCGCCGGGCCCTACCTTCCACCGCATAAAGCACCTGTCAAATCGCATGCTGCCACCTGTTTTCCACTCCAACGACTCATCGCACAACTCTCCCATCGTGCTCTTTCCATACTATCAGATCTGGCGCATCCGATCCGACGGCTTATGTTTTATTTCGCAAAATTTTTGTGCGTAAACGTTAACGCCAAAAAAATTTGTGAAAAGGGAGATATTCGGAGGGACGTGTGTCAAAAGGTGTATGGAATCACATTTTTTTTGTGAATACCACCTACCCCCCCAGAGCCCGCGCGAAAACTGCTACGGGTTTTCCGCTATACCGCTCCCCCCTCCGCAATGTTACTCCCGATTCGACCCTAGCCGTCGATCTCCGAAGATCGGACAGTTCTGATTTAATCTCGCCCCCATTCTATTTTTCCACCTAACTTGCTCCCAAAAATTTACATTTTTTATCTCGACCGTTGATCTATGAGATATAATGGCCCACATTATATCGCAACCCATTCGTTTGCCTTTCATCTTTCTCCCAAGTGATTTCATCGGATGATCTCCACCGTTGATTATCCTAATCCAACGGTTCTTGTTCACTGTCGCGCCCAAACTCCATTTTCACCTGGTTAGCTGTTCTTCCAGGGTTTTCCTCCCTTTTTCCGCTACATCCATGTTCTTCCTCACTGCTCCTCCACCCTCACGAGCCTCTAAAGCAGTCTTAACCAAATTTCGCAGGATTTTATAATGAGTTTGTGTGTTTTGTAGGGTTTTAAGAGTGTTTGCTCTGTGTTTTTCCACAGTCACAAACAGGTGAAAAAAAGGCCTAGAATGACAATTATGTGGCTTAAAATCAAAGAAGAAAGGATCTACAAGGTTTTGAGATCCGAGTTTAAATCATCTGGATCACGATCCAAGGTTTAATAGAAACCTTCCATCTGCATCAAGCCACCTGTATTAACAAAACAACAAAGTGTATCAGTGAAGAAATCAACAGTAAAGGGATTAATTCCTAAGCCTGAATATCAGGGTTTTAATCCACAGTTTAGAGAATTAAAGACAATATTAGAAGAATGAAGACCCGAAGCAAAGATCAAGGCTAATTAAGCCTAAACACAAACCAAAAGTAGATTAAAGGTGTTTTAAGAAAAAACAATGAAAAATATCAGTAAAGGAGACCTCCACTTCCACATCAGAGGTCATTTATCCTCTTCAGCTACCAAAGTGCCACCTGTATCCTCAATAAATCAAATGAAGACATCGTTATTGCCCAGTCAGTGATATTTTTTCCTAAAGACAGCCAGAGTTATTTCCAACCTGCCTAAAGAGTTTTAAAGTCAACAAAAACTGCCAAGTAGCTAAATACTTAATGAAAACCAATTAAAACAGAGAAATATCAGAAAACTTCTTTATTGATCCCCTGAAAGACAGAGAAGCATTAAAACTTGTATTAATTGAACTAGAGATCTTATTTTTCATCCCACCTCCTCTTTCTTCTATAAATACTTCTGAAGAAAATGATATATTGTTGGTTCTTGGACTTTGATGTAATACTTTTTGTTTAAAACATTCTGCATGTAAATAGTTTTCAGAGGCTTTGAAGCTCTGTTTGTAATCAAAGAAGTTAGGCTAAGAAGAGAAGTTGTTGCTGTACTGAAACATTGGACTTGAAGTATGTAACTGGATTGACATCAATATACAAACTGATTCATGGGATCTTGGTCTATACCATTGGTGATGTACCTCTCATTGTACTCGTTTTCCGTCTTTTGTTTTCCACAAAATTTTCCATCTCTCTGATAAAGAACAAGAAATAGAGAGCTAGGATTTACTTTTACAAGTACCCTACTCTCACTGATAAGATTTATCTTTATGTTTTCTCCTTTATGTATTTAAGAATGATTTAATACAGTCCAAGCAGTCAAGGAATGTTGGTGAGCCCATGTCTTACTGTGTAAACTTTAAACATTTTTCTTGAATGATATTCTCATTACATGCTAAGTAGATTTGGACTAGGAAAGTGTATGGTTTGCCCTGTCTTCTAGTTTTTTCTCCAAAGGTTTTTTGAAAGTTTCCCTAAGTGTATGCTGAAAGCAGGCCTAGATTTAAATGATATCTTACTTGATCTGAAGCTGCACTTTGTTTCTTATATGTTTTCATCCTTTCTGAAAGTAGTCATGGGGATTACTGGATTGTTTATCTGACAAGTTAGCTTTAATACAAGCTTGTCCAAAGAAGTCTATGGTTAGCTTTTTCCTTTGGCTGGTTTCAAATAGTCGATTAAAAAGGCTTTTCTTTTTTAGAAAGTTAATAAATCCTTGTTGAAATTATTGGCTTTTTCCACCTTTCACAACACTTTTAATGTTTCATCCCATCATTTAATCTAAAAGATCCTTTGTTATAGATGACTTGCCCCATGGACCACTCTTGAAATTTTTGCACAATTAAAACCTTTTGTGACTCCATAGCCCAATGGATTAAGTGTTGTTTCATACCTATCCTATCAGCTAAACATTTTTTTGATTATTCACACCTTCACCTCTATGAAACCCTTTCATTTTCAGGACTTTCCACTGAATTAAAGATCATACCCAACCAAACAAACAAACAAACATTGTTCTTAATAACTAGCCTAATATCACACTAAAAACCTTAAAGGATAAATCAATCTTTTCACTTATAGAGAGATCCCTCTCTGGATTCAGGAGGGCTAGATCCTAGAATCCCAAAGTGGTTCATATGTTGGCTCTGCAACTTTGTATTTGCCAATCTTGCAAACTACGAAGACCTAACATTCTGGCGACTCCACTACAGGCTTCTGAGTAAATTCCTTAAAAAAAAAACTCAGTATTCAGTGCAGTATAAGTAGCTTTCTTCAGGCACTACCAAGCATGTTGGTAATCATGATAGGACTTATTTGAATCAGTGACAAACTAATTAACCCTGAGGATTCTCATAGAGCCTTATCAAACCCTAAAGGAATCAGCTAGCTAAGCCATAAGAGTAAACTCTCTTTGTCTCATCACCGTGGCTAAGTGTTGAAACAGATTTAGGACACTCTCATAACCCATAGGATTGAAAAACTCAGAAAACCCAAAAATATTTCAGATTGTTATTCAAATCAATAAATGGTGGTGGACCATAAAAATTTTTACCTTCTAAAGCTAAAAATTTCCACTTGGTGACTCCACAATCCTAAATAGACCAAAAGACTCCACTGGGAAACCCTTTATCATAACATCATACAAACTCAGTTAAGAAGACATTGAGGATTAAAGTTTTCTTGTTAAATGATCAGTTATCCTCCTAAATATTTTCATATTTGGTTAAACTTTTCTTGTCATTGGGTCTGAAAACACAACACTGTGGCTTCAAAAATAATTCATACTAGGAGCCATCCTGACCCAAATCCTCCAGAGATAGTTGATAATCCTAAAATTATACTTAGAAAATCTCCTAAGGCCAAACCTTCAACTATTGTCAAACCACTCCAAAGAGCTAATTTTGTTCCTGAAAACCTTACAGCTCTACAAGATTCACAAGGTGACTTAAGAAACCCATTCAGAACTAGGTCACTTGATGATATAGATCATACAGACTTTGAACCTTCACCTTTATCCCAATATAGTGGTGAAAACACTATTAGCAGAGAAACTACCCCACCTGATTTGCATTTCCTTCATAATTTTTGTTTCTCTCATCCTAGATTTGCTCAACAGTCTCTTTTTGGTCCATCCACTTCTGTTACCCATACGCCCACTATTCAAACCACATCATTTCTCCAACCACCTCCCTTCTTACATCCCCCACCTGTAAACCCCCCATTTTTTCCACAGCCTCCTATCATGGCAACATGGTATGCTCCCCTAGTCCTTCATTTACCTTTAGTCAATCTGCCACAGGACTATCAGTCCAAGATACCATTATATGATGCCAGTGGTGTTACTACTGCTTCACAACATGTGGACAAGATGAATGACTATTTTGATAGAAACGAGATTGATGATGAAACTGTCAAACTCAGATTGTTTTCTTAAAGTCTAGGGGGAGAAGCAAGAATATGCTTCAAAGGCTAAACCCCTAATAGTATTAATGACCTCCAAGCCTTCCATCAGTTATTCTTAAACTAGTGGGAAGTTAGGAAAAACCCTCTCCAAATACTTTCATATTACAATAACCTCAAAAGAAACACTGGGGAAAGTGTTCAAAATTATTGCACTAGATTCAATAGTGTGTATAATGCCCTACCCCCAGAATTGAAACCTCCACAAGGCTCAGCCTTGAATAAGTTTCCCGAGGGATTTGATCTTGAAATGGCCTATCGGCTAAGAGAAAGAGACCCTTTGACTCTAGAAGACATGCAAAAAGGAGCTCTAGCTGTGGAAGTCAATTTGATGGAGAAAAGAGCCAGGATGAGAAATGAGAAGAAAGTATCATTTAGGGAGGAATCTGCACCCTCCACATCTAGCTCAAAAATGGAAAGAATGATGGAGGAGATGATGAAAAAGATGAGCATACTTGAGAGAGCACAATCTAGAGAAAACCAATCAGCTCCCCAAAACATAAATCAATCTCAAAATCAAAATCAGAATTTCAGGAGAAACCAACCTCAAAACAGACCAAAAGACTCTGATCAGGAGATTACACCTCCTTTTCATCAAAACTATGTAAGTGAGGTTGAAGAAACAATTGAACAAACAGAGGCAGATGACATAAACATGTTGGGAATAGATAATGATACTTTTGATGTTCTTCACAATAGGAAACAAGGTTTATATACACCCTATGATGATGGAAGGATAGAAGATGAACATTATTATCAAGCGCTGGAAAATGTCATCATAGAGACTCCAAAAGAATATGACCTTAGGAGTAAAAATATTCAGGAAGCTCCCAAGACTAAGACCTCTGAAAATTCTGCAAAAAATAGCCCTGTGAACAAACCCAGAAACATAAAACAAAAAGACAAAACAATGGCTATAAATTCTGATCAATATAAAGAGAAAGGCACTCAAATTAATGAAAAACAGAGTGCAGACCTTAGCAGTGTTAGCACTTCAGCTAGTGCTCCTGTTAAAACAATTTTGACCAATGTAAATAGAAGAAATCAACAAGCTAATTTTGTTGATGGAATGGTGATTAATAAGGCTTAAACAAACATTTTAAAGAATCAGATGCCTTTCAGTTTGGAACAGGAAATTGCCAAGATCAAAATCTCTGTTCCCCTCACTGAATTAGTCACCCAACATGTATATAGATCACAAATTTTGAAAGCTTTCAACATAGAAGAAAATAATGACATATTCAACCTTAATGATGACCAACCAAAGCTCTTATTTGGTCCTAAGATTGAGGCAAGATACCAAGAAGGACTAGTTCCTCCTTTTTACGTTAGTTTGAAAATTCATGACAAAATTTTACACAATGCCATGCATGATTCAGGGGCCTCTCATAACTTAATGCCCAAATAAGTAATGGAGAGTCTAGGACTTGAAATCACCAGACCATACAAAGATCTATACTCCTTTGACTCCATTAGAGTGAAATGTTTAGGTTTGATCAAAGACCTTTGTGTAAACTTAGCGCAAATTCCAGCCAAGTGTTTAGTGATGGATATTGTAGTGGCTGATGTACCCCCCAAGTATGGTATGCTTTTATCAAGATCATGGGGAGTTAAGTTACGGGGAACAATGCAAATGGATATGACATATGCTACCATCCCTATTTTTTAATCAAACCAGAAGACTTTATAGGGAATCTCACATGCAATACATGGTCAGTAGCCAAGATAGACCAGAAAACTCTCCTCTTTATTCTGTGCATACAAACCTTGACTCATTTATTCTCTTCAATCATGAAACATTTAATGAGCAAGAAACCTTAACTGACTTAGTGGCCACCTCTCATTGTAACATAATGGCAGACACAGAAAAGGAGGAAGATAAGACAAAAATATCAAGACAGTTTGCCAAATCAAAAAATAATAGAAAACTAATCACAGGTCTAGGGCTACAAAACGGTCATCCATTATTTGTAAACCTTGAGAGTCAAGAGAAGAATCCTCAACATAACGAAGAACATGAGGAACTAAACCAAATTCAACATAGTGCTAGTTTACAAGAGCAATCTAAAAGAACATGAGATAAAGAGGATAGTAGTCAAACTAGTAAATCTGAAACTAGTCCTCTTTGGAGTATGAAATTTGATGGGTCTTGCACTAAGAATGATGTTGGAGCAGGCATATGGATACAAAACATTGAAAACAATCATGCTGAAGGGCATTCCTACAGGTTAAATTTTCAATGTACAAATAACATAGCTGAGTATGAAGCCCTCCTTTTAGGTCTACACTTATTGAAGAAATTAGGGGCCAAAAGGATAAAATTTCATGGGGATTCAGAGTTGATTACTAGGCAAGTGAATGGGGAATATAGTGCCAAACACCCCAGAATTAGAGCCTATAGAAATGATGTCATGGACTTCTTAAAAACATTTGATGAATTCCAAGTTATCTTTGTCCCATTGAACCAAAATGTCCTTGCCAATGGTTTAACCTTTGCTGCTAGAACTTGTCTAACACCTTATGAAACCAAAAATGCACCACCCAAGTCAAATTTAGACCAGCTATCCCAGAAAATGAAAAATACTGGCAAGTGTTTGAGGGAGATAAACAAATAAAATACTTCTTACAGTCCAGAAATGAATTTGAGCCACCAAGTTCAGATTCAGAGTATGACCAAGACTCTCTTACTGAATAAAACCTACTTGATGAAGAAGTAAAGTCTCCAGAGATTGCTGAGATAAATCTGTTATCTAATAAACTTGAACATACAACAGAAATTAGTGCAGATTTAGAGAAAGAAGACTTAGAAATGCTACAATCTAACACTCAAATTTTGCCAAAAGGACTGGTCCCATTAGAAGAATTGTTTGATTTCAATGATGTTGCCAAAAAACCAAAACTGGAGCCTATTGAAACTGAAGTAGAATAATGTAACATAGGCAGTGAACCAAAACCAAAAATGATCAAACTGTCTAAAACTTTGCTAGCTCACATTAAAACAAAATATATTGAACTATTTAAGGAATTTTCAAATGTGTTTGCATGGAGTTATGAATATCTGAAGTCTTATGACGTAGAGATAATTTAGCATAAGATACCCCTCAAAGAAAACCAAAAGCTATATAGACAAAAATTACGTAGAATCAACCCTGTACAATTACCCCTGGTTGAGAAAGAAATTAAGAAAATGTTTGATTCTGGAATTATAGTCCATATTAGATATTCAGATTGGGTGTCTAATCTTGTGTTAGTTAGGAAAAAGACAGGAGAAATAAGGCTTTGTATTGATTTTAGGAACTTAAACAAAGCCTCATTAAAGGACAAATACCCTCTACCCAAGATGGATCACATTTTACAAAAGGTAGTTAGTTCTAAAAGAATTTCTTTGTTAGATGTCTTCTCAGGTTACAATAAAATTCTGGTACATCCTGATGATCAAATCAAAATAGCCTTTACCACACCTTGGGGTACTTTCATGTATGTGAAAATGCCCTTTGGTTTAATGAATGCTGGTGCCACATTTCAGAGAGCCATGGATATTGCATTCTCAAAAGAATTAGGCTTCTTCATCATTATTTACCTTGATGATATCACTATTTTTTCCAAAACAAATGAAGAACACCTAGAACACTTGAGAAAAGTCTTTGAGAAATGCATAAAATTTGGGTTATCTTTAAATCCCAAGAAAAAAATGTTTGGTCTCCAAGAAGGCAAACTTCTTGGACACATCATATAAGAAGAGGGGATAAAGATAGACCCAAAGAGGATCGATGGTATATTGCAAATCAACCATCCCAGAAACATCAAGGAACTTCAATCTTTCATTGGGAAGATTAATTTCTTGAGAAGGTTCATACCCAATCTAGCTAAACTCCTTAGAAACATGACAATATGCTCAAAAAGGAAGAAGGAGTTAAATGGACCTTAGAAGCAAAGAAATCATTTGAACTGGTAAAACAAGCATTGACCAAAATGCCAGTTCTCATTAGTCCTGATATTACAAAAGATTTTTTTATTTTTTCATTTACTTTAGAACACACAGTGGCTACTGTCCTATTACAGAAAAACTTGAAGGGACAAGAGCAGCCAATTGCATTCTTTAGTAAGGCATTAAGAGATGCACCTCTGAAGTACAATTTCATGGAAAAATAAGCCTTTGCCTTAGTCAAAGCCTTAAAATACTTTAGAGTTTTCATTTTACATTCCCACATAATTGCATTTGTGCCAAATTTAGTTGTAAAAGACATTTTAACCCAGGATCCAGATGGCAAAAGAGGAAAGTGGATTGTTGTGATACTTGAATATGATTTAGAAATCAAGCCCACTAAGCTCATAAAAGGCCAAGGAGTAGCAAGATTAATGGATGAGTCTAATTTCAAATCTCTTGACATAAACATGTTAGAGGCATTAGATGAACAGGAGGAGTTGTCAACTCCCATTATTGAAGATCATTTTTTGTTTTCATCTTTTTATGCTGATATTTTATATGTTTTGCTCAATTTAAATACACCTCCTGGTTTTTCTAAAACAAAGGCAAGATTTTTAAAGTTGAAAGCTGTCAATTACTGCATTTTAGATAAATGTCTATATTGGAAAAATGCTAGTGGATTATTGCTTAAATGTTTGCCTGAGAATGATGCAGATAAGATCAAGCATGAATTACATGAAGGAGAATGTGGAGGCCACCTCTACTGGAAGACAACTGCCAATAAAATCCTTAGAGCTGGCTACTATTGGCCCACCCTCTTTCAATATGTCCATAAAATGATTATTGCCTGACACAAATGCCAACTCTTTGAAGGAAAAAGAAAATTTTTTCCTTTACTCTTGCATCCAATCATTGTTGAAGCCCCTTTTCAATAGTGGGGTCTAGACTTCATTGGGGAAATCCATCCAACCTCCTCTGCCCAACATAGATGGATCCTCACTGCAATAGAATACTTTACCAAATGGATAGAAGCCATCCCTTCTAGGCAAGCCACTGACTCTGTCATCATAAAATTCCTTTAAAATCATATCCTGTCTAGATTTGGCTGTCCTAGGAAGATTATCACTGAAAATGCTGCTGCATTTGGATCCAAAAAGATGGTTGAATTCTGTCATAAATATCAAATTACATTGGGCCATTCTACTGCTTATTACCCACAAGGTAATGGGTTGGAAGAATCCTCAAATAAGATTTCGGTAAATATAATTATAAAGTTGTTGGAAGACAATAAGAAATCATGGCACACAAAGCTAGTACATGCACTATGGGCTGACAGATTAACACTCAAGAAATCAATTGGAATGTCACCCTACCAACTAGTTTGTGGAGCAGATGCAATTTTTCCAACCAGTCTAGGAGTGCCAGTAATGAAGCTGATCCAAGAAGTATAGTCTGAGGATAATGATATGACAAGAAGAATCAATTAGACTATACATCTTCAACAAACGAGAGAGGAAGTCTACAACAGAGCACTATAGAAGCAAGAAAGCATCAAGAAGTTGTTTGATAAAAGAACCAAGGCCAGTGATTTCAACATTGGTGACAAAATTTTAAAGTGGGATTTTAGGAGAGAAGATAAGGGAAAACATGGAAAATTTGATAACTTATGGCTAGGCCCTTATCTCATTCATTCTATTGCAGTTAATAATGCTTAATTCTTGCAGGAAGTGAATGGAACTGAACTTTTTGGAGGTCTTATCAATGGTAGGATGCTCAAACATTACTTTTCTTAACTATACCAGTTTGAAGCCTTTTTATTTTTTCCTCATTGTAAATATCATATCAATCATTTCATTCAAAGTTAGAAAAATAAAAAATACAAAAACAATAAAAAATAGAAAAGAGGGCAGAATGAAAACAAAAAGGTACATCCCCATACCAAAAAGAGAAACAAAATCTGAAAGTGTGCAAGCTCAAATGCCACTCTTAAAAACACACTTATAGTTAGTCATGCAGCCTAATATTCACTAATTAGCTTTTCAATTTACTACTAATAGGTTAGTGAATCAGATTTTCCAAACAACTCAATCTTGGCTTATCATTAGAAGTAGATTAGGATAGAAAAACAGAGGTTAAAACAAGCTCAAATCTGAACCTATGAATCTCAAAAGAAGAATGGCTCTAATTAGATAAAATATTGAGCCAAATATAGAAAACAAACTGGTTCTAAAATGCTAAAAACTTGAACCAGTGAAAGGAAAAAGAGACAACTCAAATATAATCAAAATCAGAGTTGAAGAATAATGAAGGAATTCTTTAGATTTTCAAATCTTAAGCCTTCATTGTTTTGCTTTAAATTCTCTACAAATTTTAGTCTATGTGTAGCTTGTTTTTATGCCATAGATCAACAGCAAGTTAGACTGCTTAATCCTGGCTTGACTATTTTTAAATTTCCTGTCTTAGAATTTAGAGAATGAAGTCTGTCAAACAATCTAATCCTGACAGACAGTAGTTAGGTAGAGAAACTTATGAGTTCAACTGCTAAATTTGAATTCATGGAGAAATAAGGGTAGAATTAGATTAATTTTGTGTTTTCAATAAAAGAATAGAATGTTGATGAAAAGGTTTGCAAGCCCAAATGCACCTGCTGAAAAAAAAATGCTAGGAAGTAGGTTGTGTAGGTAGTTGTTTGGGAAATATTTTTCTGCTGATATGACAAGTTCTAATCATTTCTGTTAGTAGCTGATAAAAATATTATCAAAGTGCAAGGCACTGATCAGCTTCCAGAGAAAAATGTCTGAAGTTCTTGACACCTTCAAGAAGATGCCATCCCCATGTGGAGCCAGTGTTAGCCACCTATAAAAATTTGTCATACCAAATGGCGGCTAAATATCTTTTAGCCTTCAAAAAACAATTTCATGTCCAAATTGTGAGTTCTTGAAGTCTTATGATAATAATTACCCTTTGAGATAATATTCACTGCTATTTCACTATTAATCCTAAAGAACCTTGCTGTTTACCAAACAAAAACTGCTCATAAGGCTCTATTTTCCATCATTTCACTTCTCCTTTCACTCGCAAAGAATTCCATTTTTTACCCTTATTCCCTTCACAAATCCTTCTAAACCCCTCCCTCTTAACCTTCAAAATCATCAAAACCCACCTTAAAACCTCATATGTCCCCTTTATTTGGTTTTAAATTCCCTTCTTTCATCTATCGGAACCCTCATTTCGGCTTTAAAATCCCTATTTTAAGCCTAAAAACACCCTTTTGCATTGTAATTTTTTAAGCCCCAAGGGCTTATATTTTTCAGCCCTCCACCTCATGTGGCCTAAGCCCTGCAATCGGGTGCGTAAAGGCCTAAAACTCTATTCCAAAGCCCATATTCCTCTTTTATTTCTCCATTTCCGACATTGTGGTCTTGAGCGAATCTCAACCGTTCATCTAAAACAGATCAACGACTGTTGCACCTTTTCTTGATCCCCCTTCCGTCCAAATCCCATCATTTAATCACCCTTGCGATTAAATCCTATCCGTCGCTCCATTTGATCTAACGATCTGCATCAAACCCGACAACCCATTTATGTCGGGCCCTACCTTCCACCGCATAAAGCACTTGTCCAATCGCATGCTGCCACCTGTTTTCCACTCTAACGACTCATTGCGCAACTCTCCCATCGCGCTCTTTCTGTACCGTCAGATCTGGCACCTCCGATCTGACGACTTACATTGCATTTCGCAAAAATTTTGCGCCTAAACGTTAACGCCAAAAAATTTTGCGAAAAGGGCAGTATTCGGAGGGACGCGTGTCAAAAGGTGTATGGAATCGCATTTTTTTTTTCAATACCGCCTACCCCCCTAGAGCCTGCGCCAAAAACGCTATTGGTTTTCTGCTATACCAATCCCCCATCCGCAATGTTACTCCCGATTCGATCCTAGCCATCGATCTCCGAAGATCGGACAGTTCTGATTTAATCTCACCCCATTTTATTTTTCCACCTAACTTGCTCCCGAACATTTACGTTTTTGATCTCGGTCGTTGATCTCCAAGATCGAATGACCCACGTTATATCGAAACCCATTCGTTTTCCTTTCGTCTTTCTCCCAAGCGATTTCATCGGATGATCTCCACCGTTTATTATCCTAATCCAATGGTTCATGTTCATTGTCGCGCCCAAACTCCATTCTCACCTGGTTAGCTATTCTGCCAGGGTTTTCCTCCATTTTTCCGCTGCATCCACGTTCTTCCTCACTGCTCCTCCACCCTCACGAGCCTCTAAATAATTCTTAACCAAATTATTTAGGATTTTATAATGATTTTGTGTGTTTTACAAGGTTTTAAACGGTGTTTGCTCTGTTTTTTCCACAGTCACAGACAGGTGACAAAAAGGCCCAGAATGACGATTATGTGGCTCAAAATCAAAGAAGAAAGGATCTGTAGGGTTTTTAGATCCGAGTTTAAATCATCTGGATCACGATCCAGGGTTTAACAGAAACCTTCCATTTGCATAAAGCCACCTGTATTAACAAAACAACAAAGGGTATCAATGAAGAAATTAACAGTAAAGGGATTAATGCCTAAGCCTAAAGATCAGGGTTTTAATCCACAGTTTAGAGAATTAAAGACAATATCAGAAGAATAAATACCCAAAGCAAAGATCAAGGCTAATTAAGCCTAAACATAGACCAAAATCATATGAAAGGTGTTTTAAGAAAAAGCAAAGAAAAATATCAGTAAAGGAGGCCTCCACTGCCACATCAGAGGTCATTTATCCTCTTCAACTACCAAAGTGCCACTTGCAGCCTCAATAAATCAAAAGAAGACATAGTTATTTCCCAGTCAGTGATATTTTTGCCTAAAGACAGCCAGATTTATTTCCAACCTACCTAAAGAGTTTTAAAGTCAACAAAAACTACCAAGTAGCTAAATACTTAATGAAAACCAATTAATACAAAGAAATATCAGAAAACTTCTCTATTGAACCCCTCAAATACAGAGAAGCATTAAAAATTGTATTAATTGAACTAGAGATCTTATTTTTCATCCCACCTCCTCTTTCTTCTATAAATACTTTTGAAGAAGATGAGATATTGTTGGTTGTTGGACTTTGATGTAATACTTGTTGTTCAAAACATTATACATGTAAATATTTTTCAGAGGCTTTGAAGCTCTATTTGTAATCAAAGAAGTTACGCTGAGAAGAGAAGTTTTTGTTGTACTGAAACATTGGACTTGAATTACGTAACTGGATTGACATCAATATACAAGCTGATACATAGTATCCTGGTCTATACCATTGATGATGTGCCTCTCATTGTACTTGTTTTCCTTATTTTGTTTTCCACAAAATTGTCAATTTTTCTTTGATAAAGAACAACAAATATAGAGCTAGGATCTACTCTTACAAGTACCCTACTCTCACTGATAAGCTTTATCTTTATGTTTTCCTCCTTTGTGTATTTAAGAATGATTTAATACAGTCCAAGCAGCCAAGGAATGTTGGTGAGCCCATGTCTTACTGTCTAAACTTTAAACATTTCTATTGAATGATATTTTCATTACATGCTAAATAGAGTTGGACTAGGAAAGTTTATGGTTTGCCCTGTCTTCTAGTTTTTTCTCCAAAGGTTGTTTGAAAGTTTCCCTAAGTGTATGCTGAAAGCAGGCCTAGATTTAAATGATATCTTTCTTGATCTTAAGCTACACTTTGTTTCTTATATGTTTTCATCCTTTCTGAAAGTAGTCATGGGGATTACTGGATTGTTTGTCTGATAAGTTAGCTTTAATACAAGCTTGTCCAAAGAAGTCTATGGTTAGCCCTGTCCTTTGGTTGGTTTCAAACAATTTCTTAAAAAGGCTTTTCTTGTTTGGAAAGTTAATAAATCCTTGTTGAAATTATTGTCTTTTCCACCTTTCACAACACTTTTAATGTTCCATCCCATCATTTAATCTAAAATATCCTTTGTTACAGATGACTTGCCCCATGGACCAGTCTTGAAATTTTTGCACAATTAAAACCTTTTGTGACTCCATAGACCAATGGATTAAGTGTTGTTTCATACCTATCCTATCAGTTGAACCTTGTTTTGATTATTCACACCTTCACCTCTCTGAAACCCTTTCATTTTCAGGACTTTCCACTCAATTAAAGATCATACCCAACCAAACAAACAAACAAACCTTGTACTAAATAACTAGCCTAATATCACACTAAAAACCGTAAAGGATAAATCAATATTTGCACTTATAGAGAGATCCCTCTCTGGATTCAGGAGTGATATATCCTAGAATCCCAAAGTAGTTCATATGTTGGCTCTGCAGCTTTATATTTTCCAATATTGCAAACTACGGAGACCTAACACCAAGGCTTTTTAAACTCCCAAAGGACTCCCACCTATTCGTGATCATGATCATGCTATTCATTTGATTCTAGGAAGTGTTCCTCCAAACATCAGGCCTTATAGATATCCTTATGTCCAAAAGAGTGAAATTGAACGTATAATTGCAAAAATGTTAGAGGCTGGTATAATTTAACCTAGTCAAAGTTTTTTCTCTACTCCTGTAGTATTGGTACATAAGAAGGATGGATCATGGCACATGTGTCTGGATTATAGGGAGCTCAATAATCTCACCATTTAAGATAAATTTACCATTCCTATGATTGATGAATTATTGGATGAATTACATGGAACAATTTATTTTACCAAGTTTGATCTTCATTCAAGATATCATAAAATTAGAATGAAGACTGAAGATATTCCGAAAACAGCGTTTCGAACTCATGAGGGTCATTATGAATTTTTGGTCATGCATTTTGGCCTTACCAATGCACCTTCTACATTTCAAGGGTTGATGAATTCCATTTTCAAACCCTTCCTTAGAAAATTTGTGCTAGTGTTTTTTGATGATATACTAATCTACAGCAGGACTTGGAAGGACCATGTTCAACATGTTGACAGGGTGCTCAAACTATTGCAGGAGAAACAATTATATGCAAAAACATCCAAATGTTTCTTTGGAGTACAAGAGGTGGAATATCTGGGTCATATTGCATCTCACGAGGGTGTTAAGGTAGACCCTAACAAAATTAAAGGCATTAAAGAATGGAAAGTCACCACAACCATAAAGCAGTTGCAAGCATTTATTTGGTTAAAAGGGTATTATTGCAAGTTTGTTAAGAATTATGGGAGAATAGCAGCACCTCTAACAACATTATTGAATAAAGATGCATTCTCATGGACTCCTGAAGCAACTAAGGCCTTTAAACATCTTAAAGATTCAATGTGCCTAGCACCGGTCTTAGCTATGCCAAACTTCACAAAAACCTTTAATGTGGAATGTGATGCCTCGGGAAATGGAATTGGTGTTGTTTTAATGAAAGAAGGAAGACCCATTACTTTTGAAAGTTGTCCAATCAAAAGAAAGTATTTACATAAAGCTATTTATGAGAAGGAAATGTTAGCAATACTGCATGCACTAAAGAAATGGAAAACTTACCTAATGGGAAGACACTTCAAGGTAAAAACTGACCATGATAGTCTTAAACACTTTTTGGAACAAAGACTATATTCAGAAGAGTAGCAAAAATGGGTCACAAAGATTTTGGGTTATGACTTTGAAATAATCTACAAAAAATGGAAGCTTGTTGAATTCTTAGTTAAACTGAGAGGGGGGCTGAATCAGTTTAACACATATATGAGCTTTTAAAAATTTTCATCAACTAATTTACAACTTACTTTTATAATCAACCTTAGTACATGAACAGTCTTAATATGATGTGGCAAGTATTAAATTAATGTGACTTCAAACTTATTATGAGAGCAACAAACATCAAGCAAATTTGGTAAATCATCTCAGTACACAGACAACACAGATAGAGACAGTAGATTTAAGTGGAAGCCCATAAAGGGAGAAAACCACATATTATTATTGTTGTGATGCAAAGGCAAGCTCCAACTCCCTCTCACCACTATTTTTCCGAAGGCACTGACCTACAAGAGGCACCAACCTCAATTCTGCAAGCTACAACTTGCAAGGAAGCTCCAACTCCCTTCAATTTTCTACAGGCACCAACCTACAGGAGGCTCCAACCTCAGTCAGCTACAACTGACAGCTATCAAGCTTCAACTTGATAGGGAAGCTCCAACTTCCTCAATTTATCAACCAGAATGTTTGATGATTTACCTCAGATATCAGCTCTGATCTGTAGCATCTCTTTCTACTCTTCTTTTCTTTATCTTCTCTGCCTCAATCTTCTATACTCTGCATTCTCTATATTTACTCTCACTAACCTAACTATTCATATCGAGATGATATTACTTATAGAGATTTTCTTATGACTGTCTGTATTCCTCAGGGAATTTTGAAATAGGTGGTCATACCCCTTAGTCTTCTGCCTTCACATTTCTTTTCCAGCTCACTCAAAAATATAACTATAGGTACCAATTTAACATTACAGTGGGAATTTTTTTCTCTTCCAGAGACTTGCCAATGCATCACAACAATATAAATTAAAATCATTTACATTCAATTACAATGAAAACTCCATCTCACTCATTCAGCCTCTTGGCTCGTTGCGCATTTGTATTTTCTTTGACTGTGTCTGTCTTTTTCAACTCTGCTTGCTCTTTTGTCCTCTGTCGTGGTGTAACTGCTGCATAAAAGTAACTTTTCAATTCACCTCTCGACGTTATACAAATAATGAGACGTTTTAATACTTAGAATGCCCTTACGGGCCCACTCGCTGAACTTGTTCTATCTTCCGATGCAATGCATTACTATCCACATATTGGAAATGTGTATGTGTCATGATGCTTTCCTTTCCTCTTAAACTTTGGATTAATTAACTTGGAGCAAACCTATTCTTAGTCTCATCTTTTGGATGGACCCCACATATTACAAGCATACACGGGTGCTTTTCTTTTTCTTAACATCTCGCGGTTATAACTCATAAAATGGCAACTAATTGTGGAAGTTTCTTATTTCAGAATCTATGGTTATGAAACCATATTTTAAAACCCATCAGAATCTATTCTCAAGTTGGCTCACTTTAATTTCTCCCTTGGCTTTTATCGCAACTTAATATAATAATGCTCCCAGCTGATCGTTCTCACATATATTCACGGCTTTATTGTTACATGCCGACCATAATATATATATCAACATATATAGACATTTCCTCAAATCAAATGTTTTAAGGCCTTAATCTATTTTCCGATGTGGTTAATCGCAATTGAATACTTCCGATTGCGATTGATGTATTTGTTCCGATGTGATTGTTTCCCTTGCGAAAGATCTGATGAATTAATCGCAACTGTATTCTTCTGATTGCGATTGATCACAATCACAGCTTGCATTTGCATGTTCCGATGCCCTGCTGCTTCTTTGATGCGATGAAACACTGTTTATTTGAATGTGTCGATGCAATGGTTCCGATGCGATTACTCCGATTGTGATTAATCGCAATCGCAACTTCCAGTTGCATGTTCCGATATTCTTATACTCCGATGCTCCTATGCGATCAATCACTGTTTATCGGAACTCAAATATGTATGATTTGTAGTTTATATGCCCATTGGGTCCGAGCTTCAATTGCAATCGCAACTTTTGGTTGCATGTTCCGATATGCCTATACTCCGATGCTCCGATGCGATTAGGCCGGAATTCAAATACGTGTTAATCACAGTTTATACACCCATCGGGTCTGGGCTTCAATCACAATCGCAAATTTTAGTTGCATATGATCTGCTGCCAACCTTTTTCCGATGCGATTGATGAGGGTCCCACCATATAAGGCTTTTTCTTTTGATAGAACCTTTGGTTCATTAGATCTCGTGCTACATATAAAATGTATATGCTTTGGACCTTTATATATATATGTATGTATGTATGTATGTATGTATGTATGTATGTATATATATATATATGTATATATATATATATATATATATATATATATATATATATATATATATATATATATATATATATATATATATATATATATATATATATAAGGCGCATCATATGTATCTCACTGCATATATATATAAGCTTCCGCTTCCGTCTTTAGTATATCCTCCAGCTGGGGTAACGATTCTCGGAATTTTATGAAGGGGGGGTGTCCCACTATACTTATATAAAGTGTTGCATATACATATATATATATATATATGTATGTGTACTTTTCCGCTTCAGCCTTTAGTGTATCTTCCGGCTGGGGTAAAGATTCTCGGAATTTTCTGCTCGCTCTATCTCTGCCTCTGCCTTCGCTGTGTCTCTGCTACTCTGCCTCTGCCTCTACTGCTCAACCGTTTCATCTCTTCCTCTATATTCGTTGCCTCTGCTACTCGACCTCTGCCTCAACTGCTCTCTGTAAATATTACCTGCTCTCTGTAAAAATTACTTGTTGTCTTCTGCTGCTATTCTTTACCTGTCTCTGCATCTGCTGCCTTCTTTACCATCAATGACAATATTTCCAATAGCTAAATGTTGCTGCAGATGCACTCTCAAGAAATAATGAAGAGGTGGAAGCATTGCTTTGTGCCATTTCTATTATCCAACCAGATTGGATAACCGAAGCAAGGGATGAATGGAATAAGGATGAAGAAGTTTGGACATTCATTCAAAAGTTGTAGCAAGATCCTATTACATCTGATACATTTAGTTGGAAAAATGATTCCTTATGGTACAAATATCACTTATATATTTGTAGGAATTCCCAACTAAAACAAAATATTCTTTTGGAGTTGCACACTTCTTCTTTAGGAGGACACTCGAGATTTTTAAAAACTTGCCACAGAGTGAAGAAAGAATTTTTTTGGGATGGCCTTAAATCTGATATTCAAAATTTTTTGACGGAATGTTTTATTTTCCAACAAAATAAAGTTGAGACAATTAAGACCCCGGGTCTTCTACAACCTTTATCCATTCCAAGTCAACGTTGGGAGGAGATTTCAATGGATTTTATCATAGGTTTACCTAAGTCTGAAGTAAATAGTGTCATCATGGTGGTATTTGATAGACTTACCAAGTATGCACACTTTTTTGAATTATCTCATCCATTTAAAGAAAGTACAGTTGCTACTACATTTATGGATACAATTCAAAAGCTACATGGAAATCCAAAGGTTATCGTGTGACAAAGATCCCATTTTTACTGGAAATTTTAAGATGGAGTTATTTTCTTGTTTAGGTACTCAATTAGCTCATAGATCATCTTATCATCCTCAATATGACGATCAAAATGAGGTAGTGTATAATTTTTTGGAATGATATCTTCGTTGTTTTGTATACGATAAACAAACATAATGGGTCAAGTGGTTACTTCTTGTCGTTCCTTCCATACTTCAGAAAAAATGACCCCATTTATGGCACTTTATGGATATCATCCACCATCCATCACATCATATTTAAGGGAAAATTCTAGGGTTCAAACAATGGAGGATCACATCGAGTATCAACAATAAGCTCTCCAACTCTTAAAGGATAACCTAAATTTGGCACAAAATCGAATGCAAAAGCATTGAATCTGACATAAGCAGAAAAGTTTTGATGTGAAATTTGGGTATTTCTGTTACAACCATACGAAAAAAATGTCCCTGGTAAGTTAATAAGGATAATAAGTGCTAAGCGAAGTATTATAGCAATTCTTCACAATTGTTTGCCATGATATTGGTACTATGGCATACAAATTGGAGCTTCCTGCTTCTTCACGAGTGCATCCATTTTTCCATGTTTCATGCTTAAAGAAGGTTATGGGTGAAAATATTCCGGTTCAAACAATATTTACATAACTTGACGAGGAAGGAAAAATCATATTGGAACCTGAAGCGGTCATGGAAACAAGAACTCGAAAGCTACGGAATCGATCAATTTCAAAGTATCTCATCAAGTGGAAGAACTTACCCACTGAAGATTCTACATGGGAGGATGAGAATTTTATACAGAAGCACCCAGAGCTACTCAAGCGTTGAGGACAACACTTTTTGAAGGAGAGGGGCATGTTAGGTCCCTATATTACTAGTATAGTCCCTTATTGTTGTTAGTGTAACCCCCTTATTGTTATTATTGTACCCCTGTAACCCCCATATTGTTATTATTGTGCCCTTAAATTATTATTGTTAGGTCGGCTAGGATTACATTGTAGCCCCATGGACTCCTATATATAGAAAGGAGGTTTTGTAATTTGTATCATCCAAGAATTGTTCATTCATGTAATGTATTGGAGGTTGCCCCCTCGAAGTGGCTTATTTCTAAGGCGTTGATATCTATTTTCTTCTATTTTTGGAGCTGGTTTCACAACATGATGAGGAAGATTAACACTAGGCTATGTGCCCATTGGCACTCTATCCCAGAGAGCTACCCATGCCAAGTTGTTTTGGGAATGTTTTTTAAAAATAGAGGCAAAGTTTCCATGATAACAAGTTCGTGGACGAGTCAGTCTGGGTGGTTTGACTGAATAAGCACAACCACCCTCCTTTGGCCTCTTGTTTCCACCTTTTCGGGAAACCTCCCAAAGGATAAGGCCTCCCTTTAACCATTGTAGGGATCCCAACCTCCTCCTCTCCATATATAAATAAAGCTATCTCCCATTGATACACTATCTGAACAATGATAGTTGAATAGCTAAAGAGAATTGTTAAACATTTTGCTAGGGAGATAGAACAAAGAAAGAGACCTTTGTCAAGAAAGAGCTTAAGCTTGTGTCCTTTCCTCATCCTAATTCCCCGACAATCCTTCGAGATGCGCTTTGACTAAACCCGATAAAAGAGGCTGTGACGTCAACGCTCTGGTTGTAATCTCTTTCTTCTATTTATATATACATGACTATTGTCTGGTTCCCATCTTGTGTTAATATGGTTTATTTTATGCAATGTGTTTAGTCTTTCTTGACTGACTAGTTAGCTACGAATGCAATTATTGTCTTTTATTTTTCTCTTTTCTTTGATCTTTGTGTAGGAATATGAGTACCATCGCTGAAGGACCGCGACCTATCTAGACAGAGATTAAGAGGTTGCCACTACTATAGCTACGACAATCGCGTTGGACTCTAGGTAGGACAATCTACCCCAACATATTTCATTCATTAGCTATGAATCTACACATTAGCTTGCTCCCTTGTTGCTAGACTCACTCTAGGGCTAGAGGGATCATCTATGTCTACAGAGAGGATTTACCTTTCCAACAAGTTGGTGACTCCGCTGGGGATCACTGTGAATTTTTCGTCTCGTTACTTATTGTGAATTTTCTTGGTCAAGTCGACTTCGGTCGTTTGATTGCTTTTCTATCTTTTTTGGCTTTCTTGACTTTACTCTTGTTTAGCTCCAGAGCGTCAAGATTGACCTCTTCTCATTGGTTTTTACATTTTCCCATAGTTTTCCAGCTTGGCACAGGTTTTCTTTAAACATTAATTCCAATTTGCGCTTATTTCTTTTGTTGTAGTAGCGCCAACCACTCTTTGGCGCAGATTACCTCCTCATAGTCGTGCCGAATCCTATAAGATTTGGTTTCACCTCCCTTTAGAGTTTCTGGTTAGTTGTGCTTAACTTTGGGTTGTTTATTTGATTTGCAATTGGTCTTTTGGGCTTGTTCCTACTATTGTTAGCTTGTTCTTCTTAGTTTTTTCTCCATTGTCTCATCGGTGAGATTCATAGCGCTAGGGTTTCTGGGTGTCTTTTTCTCACCGTGCCTTCTGGTTGAAGTTTGATTCTTTTTTATTTTCATCGGTTTGATTCCCTGATCAATTGTGTTGGCCTTCCATGATCCTTTGTGTTTTTGTTTTTTGAATGATTACCTTTGTTTTTGTTTGAATCTCCATTTATTCACTTTGAGCATAGATCACATTGCTCATTTGGGTCATTTTGAAAGCTTTATATTTGTTTGAAAGAGTGCATCATTGGTTTGAGTACGTTTTGATGTCTGTATTGCTTTTGAATTATTCATTTTAAGATCTCTACATTCACAGTGCTCCAAACCAGTGTTTGTTTTGATATTTAATGTAATAGTGCACCGTGTGCTTCATTCATTCAAAAAACAAAATCAAAATTGCAGTTTTTTGTTTGCATCGAAAATGAAAAATTCTTTTGCATAACTAGCTCTTAGTGAACTAGGAAAGAGTTTTTTGTTTCTTGTTTGGTTGTATTAGATAGATTAGTGGATTTCTCCTTATGATTTCATTGTTTGCTAATTTATGAAATATCTCTATCCTTCTCTTAATTAGTATTCATCAAATGAAAATGATGTTCTTTTTCATATAGCACGTATTTAGGAATTTGAGATCTCATTCGGTAGGGCCTTGAAACTAAAACATTAATTCAAGATCAACTTTAAAATTAATTCAATCAATCTAAGGAAGCATTGGAACTTAACACAAACATTTTTAGAGGTCTAGGCTAGTGACGTATTCCAACGTCGTTAAACCTAGTAGTTGTCTTTCACCACCTAGCTTTAGACACCACTAGTACGGACTTGTGCTCCCCGTACAATATCGTATATAAAGGGAGACCCTCATAGGTTCAAATCCTTTATCCATAGGAAGGCGAGTTTTCTGCCCTATAACCGTGATACACTGAACACAACATTTAAAGAGACTACCTGCACGTACGTTAAGTCCTTGGTCATTTCTCTTTCATTTGATCACCAAGGTGTATAAGGCAGTTCACGGAAACTTGGTACACCCTCTTGCTTATATTACCTGAGTATTCATTTCGATATTTTCGTGACCCCTTAGAAAGGAAAATATCATCGAGCACTTGTCTTTTCACGCTCGTTTATATATGAAAGTGACTAGAGTCATCTTTTGTCTATTTCTTGACTCTTAAAACATGAAACAACAAAGTTTTGTTTCAGTGTCTTAAAATATTAATTGCCCACGAAATATTCTTGGTTAAATTTACCTTCCTTGTTGTTTTGTTTTAGGGTTGTTTCCAATGGAAACTTTTCCAGATTTTACCAACCAAGGAATCCCCTTCGAAGGGAATCTTGGTCATTTTCCTACTTTTGGGAATGCTGGTGCTCCTTATATGGCAACATGTTTCTACCTGGGTTAATTGTTGGGTTAGCTATTTGGTTATTTTCGACCTCTATGGTCTCGAGTGTTTCGCCCACTGTACAACCATCCCCTCCACATGAACAAAATCATGTTGATTCAAAGGTGGACCTCTCCCATTCTTTGCCCATTTCTTCATCCTCCTCTTCTACTTTGCCTGGTGAAATTCTGGATTCTAGTAACCAGGTGGCTAAGAAGAAGAAGAAAAAAAAAAAGTCAGATAAGAGAGAGGCCAAATCTGCGGCTATTACGCCTCAGACACCTTCCCTTGATAAACCATCCAACCTTCCACAAAAATTCAAATTCCCTTGCATGTTTTGCAAAGGTGACCACCTTCTTTGAGACTTTCGTAGCATTCCCAAGGTACTTTAAGTGTGGTACAACAGCCGTCCATCATTGCCTTTAGCTTCTAGAAGTCATATTGGTGGCACATCTTTGACTAGTAATCATAACACTCATAAGAAACAACGTAAGATTACCAATCCATGTAAGTTGTGTGAAAGGCATCATCCCATTCACCTTTTTCCATACATGGATGCAGCCATGAGAGTGTTGGACAACCCTACTATTTCTGCACCTTGCCTTCCAGATGGTTACCAGAAGCTTTCCTTGAGTCCTCCTCTAGTTGATTCAACGATCGGTCAAGAGTCATCCTTGATTGATCCCATTCCCTTGGAAATTCAAATTCATGAATCCATTCCCCACCAACCATTGGTCATGGAATCAATCGATCTAGTCTTACCCATGGTTCATCAGGTCTTTTCCTTCGAGAGTGGATCTCATCCCCTCATGTTCTTCTTGTTTCTTCAGATTCCTTGAACTTGGAGAAAGATCCTCCCATCCCTATGACTCAAAAATTTGTTATTCCTGCTCCCATATCTGAGGTCTAGGAGGATGCTCCTCTTGTTCCAGTAACACTAGGGTATGACCATCTCAGTTCAATGGTACCCCCTCCAAGTATTCTGATCGCTTCCTTCGATTGGAATTGATTTGTCGGATATCGCCTTCCTTCTTATGTGCCTTTTGAGATCACGGTATAGACCTTTGATGTGGCCATACCTAGCACAATTATAGATCAAGGCATTTATGTTAGTGTTCTATTTTCAACTACTTGGCAATATTTTGGTTCTCCACCACTTGTGCCTATTACGTAGAATTTTTTGGCATTTAACAGAGGAACCAGTCAACCGTTTGGGATCCTTCCAAAGTTGTCGATCACTTTGGGAGGGAAAACCATCTGTATATACATTATGGTTGTTCCAGGCCCCTTGGATTTAAATTTAATCTTGGGTGCGACTATGCTTAAGCCATGGGTGCACTTGTCTCCTACCTCTTTTGTGTGATCTGTTTTCCACACAAAGGTCGGATTGTGACCATTGATTAGCTTTCATTCTTTGGTCCAGAAGTGGTAACTGGCCTACCATCATCTCTGCCAGATTTTTATATGTTAGTTGTATCTTCCCCGCCATGGGTTAATTATGTGGTCACTCGTTCGTTTCCCTCATCCAGTGATAATGCCATCAAGTACCGTTTACTGGGGGCATTTGATCGCGATTTCCAAGATGTTGTTCTCCCTTCTGATGCGAACCTCTTGGAAGCCATGACCTCTTATTCATTATGGTAAAAGGTTGTCATAGTAGAGTTCTTTTTCTTGTGTCAATATCATTAAAAAATTAAACAAGGTGTCATGAGGATGGTTCGTCTTCTATGTCAACCTCGTTAAAAAATGAATTAGGTTTTGAGGATAGTTCTTTTACTATGTCAACCCTATTAAAAAAATGAAACACATCTTCATTCAATTTGAGTCTTTGATTAGATCTCGTAAGATTTCAGTCAAGTCTTTCTCTGATATCGTAATTTGAACCTTCACTCCATCCACTTTTTATTCATTTCAGCTAGACTGAAGCTTGAGGGGAATGTACCTCGAACTAAGTCACCATGCTGGGGGCTTTCCCATTTTTCAAGCACAATTTACCCTTTTTTTGAGCTTTTATAAAAATGAAACCAATTTCAAGCATATTTTACTTTTTTTTTTAAGCTTGTGTAAAAATGAAATCTTCTTTTGGCTTGGTGTGATTTGTGAACGCTTTCCTACCTTTTGGGTCATTGGTTATTATGCAGATTATTTAACTAATACATTAGCTAACATTGTATTAGATAGAAATTTGTGTAATTTTTAGAAATCATCATCACATGAAAGTATCCATAACAAGAAAATAGATGTATATATATATATATATATATATATATATATATATATATATATATATATATATAGAATGTTTTGATCGGTGTACATCATTAAGTTATAAAAAATATGTGTGTTTTTGTTACGTCCTGAGACACCATCTCTCTAAAAGATATGCAAAAATAAAACCTAGTTATCTAGTGGAATAGGTACATGCATTGTTGATAACGTATCACCACCCCCACTTTGACGACGCAGTAGCAGACTTGGTTTGACACCCCTATAGTCTGTCTCTGATATGCACGAGGAACATCATCGAATCATGCATAGTCTGAGATCCCATGGGAGATTCCCTCCAAATTTCATATGATTTCCTCCTGCTCACCTCCTTCACCATGAGGGGCAACATCAAAGTCATGAGGAATCTGCATCGCTATTCGGGACATACCTGCAGGTCTCTCTGGGCTAACATCTGCATACATGGATTCAATGTCAGAACATGCATAACTAAAAAAGATAATACTCATGAAAATAAAAAAAGAGTCTTACAAAGTACTTCATCCCAATCCTCTCCTTCTGGGAGTGGGAGATCTACATCACCAGTGAAATTTGTGCCAAAGTAGGGCCAATCCTCCACGACAATCAACTATCAGTGGAGCCACTCAAAGAACTTCGGTCTCCAGGACATCTGTTGACCGCCCCTTAACCTTGGCATCAGAGCTGCCCATCGGGCCATTCGTGACTCCTGTGCTAGCAGTGTTGAGACTATAACCTCCTGACACTAAAATATTGGTAGTCGTTCCAAGATGAACGATACCATAATGGACCTGTAACCGAACTGATTCAGCTTGGTTTTCTTTCACTTTGTCAGTTGATGTTTCATGTTGATTGTCACTGCCTCTGCCTAGTTGTAGAGGGTCGATGTCAGACAATCTACAGCAAGCAGTAGGTGTGTCTTTGTTGCTTCGTGTGGTGCTTGTGATCCTATAGCTCGCGTGATGGTGTGGATCACTACCTTTAGTGCCAAGTCAGGAATAGTTTTAATATCAACTTTTCTGCTTCCTGATCCTTTCCTTGCCCCCAGACACACCTTGTCGATCACCATACTCATGTTGTCCATTGTGGGTCGGGTTCCGGTTAGGATTGGTACTTCCGCCATCCACGACAACCCTGTTATGAAATAAACGTCAGAAACTTCGATCTCGAGTTCTTGATCATGAATGATGAACTTTTCTTGATCAACGTCCCAAACATTAATCAAGTATTGCAACAACTTTGGTTGAGATTTGAGGCATGGTGTCATGAAGAATTTCTTGAGCCCAAAATCTCTAAGAGCTTCCACGCATATTTCATTTTCCATGGAAATTTCTTCTTCTTCACTGTGTTCTCGTTCTTTGCATTCGATCACCATTTTGCCGCTTTATACCTGCAAAAACGTTCATAAGAATATTATTAGCCAAATTCAAAGCTTCTAATTTTTTGAAATGGTCTCACTTGCTTGCATTTTTAAGAAAAAATGGTCGTCGTTGTCGACGCGACTGTTTTTGAAACAACCGCGCCAATTGATGCAACCCAATTCAAAATTTTGGGCAATTGGCGCGAGTCCATGCCTAATACTCGTGCCAACCACTGTGCCCTATTTTTTGCAAATTCCCCCATATATTTCCAAATTTTGGGTTGCGAGTAATAAAATGATAATTAAAATGAAGAAAATGACGCTAGCTCTTACAGGGAACTGACAGATTTGAGATTGGTCTGTCGGATTGTCCGCTATCGCTACCGCAAAATCACAGTGTAAAATGGGTAACTATTGCTCCACAAGAGGTAAAAGTCAAAAGTAATTATTTTTTACCATTTTTGGCATTTTATAACTTTTCAAAACCCTAATTAGGTTTTAAGACATGTTTTTTGATTATTTCATTATGTTGTTTCAAGAAATGGGTTTTACGTCCATATCTTGTGCAGCAACAAGTTTTTAACTTAACGGCGATGAAGTAACGAGTTGTATTTTATACTTTTTCGGACTCGATAAAAAAAAAAATAAAAAAAAAAAATCACTATTGGAGTCATCTTTCAGCTCTTTTTTGACTCTCTAAAACTAAAAAGATTGTCGAGACTCTTGTTGTTTTGAACTCGTTAAATGGATGTGAAGCGATATCTACCCAGTATACGTTTACCCCTTTTTTGGGCTGAGATAGATTATTTACGAAAAAGGAATACCTTAGCCTATCGCGGCTAAGATGTTCTCTCAGATATTGTTTTCTACCTTTTCTGATCTGAGGAACTATATATGAAAAGGTATTGTTGGGGTTTTCTTTTTTGCTTCTTTTTAAACTCTCTAAACATGAAAAGTTGTCAAGTTCTTCCTTTGTTAGACTCATTAAACCCTATTGACATTGGAAATCGTCACCATGACATTAACAGAGTTCCTCCTTCCTAGGGCTCGTAAAATGTACTAGGATGGATTAGTCCGAAGGAAAAACTTACATCACAAGCATATGCTATACCCTTCAAGCTTGTTTTTCAAAAATAATTGGGGTACTTGCCATAAATGGTGGGGGAAAATGGAACCAGTTCTTAGTCATGTAGGCAGTATGTCGCTCTTGAACATGACAGTCATGTGCATTCGTGTCGGGTTGGGGCCATATCATTTCTTAATTTTTTCCTCCATGGGTTTGGGTAATCTTTTTTGACCTCTCATCTGCTCTTTTCCACGTCATCATGACCTCAGATCCCTTGATGTCAAATACTGCCAAATCCAGAGTCGTGTCACTGATATGTTCAAGAGAAGTTTGCCTCTACAGTTTTCAACCTTCCTCTGATCCTCTACTTGGTCCTGATTCACTATCATCATGTTCCTCTGTCTCGTGTCGATGATGTGGGAAACATTATGGTCCTCCTTTGATCGGATCACTTCCTGTCGACTTCATCTCATTATCTAGGATGTTGACCTACAGACTCCTTTTCGGTACATTGGAGCTTGCATGCCTCAATAACAGGTTCTTCACATTCAAAGATAGGTCCACATCATTGGCCTTTGATCGAGTGATTCTATGGGTGTTCAATGCCAGATCACTGTTCACATTCTGTGGATTGTACCTATTGCACCTTGAGAGCCATTGTCATTATTGGTGGTTTCTCTTGTGCATGTTAACAACTTTCATCATTGGCTGGTAATCATGTGACTTTCTTGCATGTTTGACTTCATCTCACATATTCGCATGCTTGAATTTGTACTTTTTCGGGTCGAGATGGAGCGCAAGACCCTGGGTCTTGTCCGATAAGATCCAGGCTACAGGATATTATGGTTTATCATGACTTATTGCATGACTCTTTTGATTGGATGGTTGTGACCATACCTGAGTCTATTTGTTGATCCTTACTGTTGGATGGCTGCATCCATACCCAAGATCTAAGTTTATATATGTACTCTATTTTGGATGGCTTCACCCATGCCACATGTTCACGTATCAGAGATATCAGTTGTATTTGTACTTTCAGGTCTTCCGACAATGGTGTTTTGTTCGAACATTTTCTCATAAAGCATTTCACCCCTCCCTCTCTCTTGGACCTCATGCTTTAGGGGACATCTCTTACACATCATTTTGTCACCGTCCCTGCAATCCCCCACCTGCACATTGGAGGATCATTTCTATGACTAACAAGAAGTGTCAAGCCTTGCAAAGACCATCAGAAACACATGCTTTTGGGTTAGCGTTGGTAGACCGTTATGCCCTCATGCCAATGAGGAAGATTAACACCAGGCCCCACACCCATTGGCGCTCTATCCCAGTGAGCTACCCGCACCAAGATGTTTTTGGAATTTTTTTTAAAAATAGAGGCAAAGTTTCCATGATAAAAACTTCATGGGTGAGTTAGCCTGGGTGGTTCGACTGAATAACCACGACAACCCTCCTTTGGCCTCTTGTTTCCACCTTTTGGGGAAACCTCCCGCAGGATAAGGCCTCCCTTCCACCATTGTATGTATCCCAACCTCCTCCTCTCCCTCTATAAATAAAGCTATCTCCCATTGATACACTAGCTGAACAATTATAGCTGAATAACTAAGGAGAATTGCTGAAAATTTTGCTAGGGAGATAGAACAGAGAAAGAGAACTTTGTCGAGAGAGAGCTTAGGCTTGCGTCCTTGCCTCGTCCCAATTCCCCGACGATCCTTCGAGATGCACTTCGACTGAACCCACTGAAGGAGGCTATGACGTCAAGGCTCCAATTTAATCTATTTCTTCTATTTATATATACATGACTATTGTCTGGTTCCCATCTTGTGTTAATATGGTTTATTTTACGCAATGTGTTTAGTCTTCCTTGACTGACTAGTTAGCTACGAATGAAATTATTGTCTTGTATTTTTCTCTTTTCTTTGATCTTTGTGCAGAAATACAAGTACCATCACTAAAGGACCCCAACCTATCGAGATAGAGATCAAGAGTTTTCCACTACTATAGCTGCGACAATCATGTTGGACTCCAGGTAGGACAATATACCCCAACCTATTTTATTCGTTAGCTAGGAACCTACACATTAGCTTGTTCCCTCATTGCTAGACCCACTCTAGGGATAGAGGGATAGTCTCTTTCCATAGAGAGGATTTACCTTTCCAACAACTGGTAACTTAATGTTATCGGTGTCCAGTTTCCCCGTCCATCCTCCTTCGCCATACCCTCTAACTGAATGTTATCGGTATCTGGTTTCCACATCGATTCTCCTTCGCCATACCCTCTAACTGAATGTTATCAGTATCTGGTTTCCCCGTCGATCCTCATTCGTCATACCCTATTATAGTGGAGTGGGAAAATGAAATTCAAATTATTCACAGGAATTTTATGTTAGGTAAAGGGTCGATGTAATATTCCTAAATTAGCATGCAGCTAATTGGAATATTAATTTTTTCTCTTATCAATTAGATAGATGAATAAGTGATTAGGGAGACCCATAAATCTCTTTAGTAGGAATAAAATCCCTCTTAATGTGAAAAGGGATCATATTCATAGCTGGATAAAGCACCCTCATGTGTGAACAGGCGCTAATGCATGTGGACAAGGTCAATTTTGACCAAATCAACAGTGCTGGTATGGAGAGAGTGGATCATCAATGAGAGACAATGCAATGTGAATTGGAGAAAGTCTTCATGATAGTAGTGACTTTAATGAGTGGGACCCAAGGTGAGAAGGCTCACATCATTTATAAGGAGGGCAAGGCATCCATAGATGGTTATGTTAATGATTATTGATTTTGTGGTATATATGACTTCTTTCTCTCTCTAGTTGTTTAGCTGAGATTGTTGTGTTGTTTAGCACAGGGTGTTCCCAAGCGGGGATCCCACCTCTAGAGGAGCCTCCAGAAAGAGTAATGCACTAAAATTCCACATTTTGGTATTCTGGCCAAGCTTCAGTCTTCAGTTAAAGTGCAGTTTTTGCTCAGAGTTGTGTTGTGTTACAGGTTGTTGTAGTGGAGGATTGAGAGGGTCAATTTCAGTGTTGTATTTTTAGTGGAGGGCCATCCTTTGCATTGGGAGGCCAGCAAGGAAGGCCGTAGAGGTTCATTTCATATTTTTTCACATGGCCAATCTATTTCTACCTCCTATAGTGCATTTCCATCATCAAATTGCTTTATTTCTTTGGGCATCTGTAAAGGAGGTTTGAGTGCTTCAGGTGGAGGGTTATATATTCAGTGTTGGGATTAGCCTTTCACTTGGAGGATATATTGGAGGATATCTATAAATTTCTACATCAGATTCAGCCACCTCCATCTAATTATTCAATTTCAACTGCAATTCATCCCTAGGGCTTCATTCCGGCATTTTGGTTTTTTGGTTATTTCCGGAAACCCTTCCTGGGTTGTCTTGGAAATGTATTTGAAGATCTTCACTCCTGACATTATTTGAGCTATATAATAGTATATCCATCTTTTATATTTTTTTTTAGTATTTTATGCCCTAAAACTGCGCTATCATGGCTCATGGCACTTGTATAGCAATATTTTTCTCATGTATTGACATATTTTCTTAGAGGAGGCTTGTTTTGTATTGCTTGAGTGACTTGATCCTCACGATCTTGTGCCTATTATTTTTTGATATGTTTAATAATATGGTTATACATTTGTCTCATATCATGGTGTATTTATTTGTTCACTTCTATTTCCAATTTTATGCACTATATTCCTGTTCCTCCCATTTGGGAATATTACAGTGGTATCGGAGCATAATCTTGGCTCAGCCAATGGATCTCAGCCAATATGCTATAAGAAGAGGAAGAGAATAAGAAAGAGATCATAATGATGGAAATAATGAGTTTTAGCTCATCTCTTTTTAGATTTAAGAAGGACCTCACCAATGAGGTCAAGAAAATAATAATGGAGAGAAACAATGAGACCTCATTAGGGTTTCAAGATGAGGAAGGACCATGCACTTCCTATCACCAAGAGATAAAACAGGTATTGCATAGAGCTCCAAAGCAGTAAAATATGCCCTTTTCTTTTGAAGAAGAAGAAAAAAGGCATGGAGATGGAGGACACTTGGATCATGAGATTCTAAGTGAGTATCTTGTAGAATACAAATCTCAAACATGAGCTTTCAAGGAGAATCTAACTCTCCCACAGTTCATTCAGATCAAAGAGTAAAGGAGACCCTGTAGCAATAGATTTCTATTGTCTACTTTTGATGGGTCATCCACTTTCACAACAAGAGCTTGGGGAATGAATTTGGATGCATTCTTTTTGCTACATCCAGTGGTAGAAAGAGAAGTTGTTGAGATTGCAGAGCTACACCTTGAGGGTGAAGCAAACATTTGGTGGTTCAGCCATTTGAGTCATGCACAAGTGACTTCATATGCAGATTTTACTCAAAGGTTGATCAGGGATTTTGACAGAAGAAAACTAGAGGAGAGGAAACTTCCACCACCACTTACTAAATGAGAAATTGCATCAGGATAAGGAACACTTGCATCTTTGCAAAGGCTTCTTGATCTCTTGACATATAGAGCCCCATGCACTACTATGGAGATGCATGAGGAGGAGGAGACCTATACCAATGTTGATGCAGCCATAGAAGAGAAACCATCATTATCTGTAGTTGGGGAAGTCATCACACCGAAGGAAGGAACCCTTGTAGAAGTACAAGATGATCCCAATATTTACCAAGGTATGCACATATTTCCATTTCCTATTATTACAGCACATCATATGGAGGATTATGGGAACATGATCTCAGTGCAAATGCATGATCTAGGGTCAAAGCACCTTTCTAATTTGGAGAAGAACACTATCACTGTGCTCCGAAACCTTTATTTGTTCAAGGAGGAGATATATAGTCATCCTAGTATATCATTATTGAGCTGCACAAAACTCTTGGGGTTGGAGTGTATAATTTTGGAGGATAGGATGAACATTATCCTTGATAATCCAATGCAGAACTGTATGTTCAGCATTATGCATGACCATGAGACAACAGATGCACCATCATGGAGATCAGTAGTGTTTTCATTGAGTAGCAGTGATGAGTTGGGGGGCCAACTATTCTGATGACCATTATACTTGTGTGACATTGGATAGGCAGATGATTGATGGAGGACATCTTATGATGAATGACATCTTCCATTATTATTATGGATACTTCTTGATGAGCACTTCAAATCTTGATGAGAAATCTTTTCCTACATCTTATTTGGATCCTTATGGGGTCAACTTGGTCATTGATGAGTGGTATTTATTTGGAGATCTCCAAGATATTGTATTTCAATATCCCATGAAATTCAAAAATAGAAATCTGATTTGCGAGGATGGTATTCTCTGTTGGAGGAGTACCAAAGTGGAGCATGGTAGGAGACACCCACATTTGGATGAATGGGTGTGGATGGTAAGTAATGGGTTGGTGAGCCACTTCCATATCTATGACATAGGGCAGCAGGAGGCATGGTTGTGTTGCCTACTCTTGAAAGAGTTTGTCCATGATGTATCATATCCTCTTCCAAAGGGTGTGCTAATCGTTGGGACATTGCATGGGACTTCCATCATATGGAAATAAGGAGATTGGGTGTATTGGGGTGATGTGATATCTTTAATGTCAACCATCATGTTATTTCCCCATGGTTTATATGGTGATGGTGTGGGGAGGCAACAAGATTTGTTGTTGCTTTGGAAACTCTTGCGAGAGTATGGGTTGATTTTCTCCCATATTTTGCATGATGTTGCAGGAGTAGGTGATGGCACCATCATCGTGCAAAGGGGCTACTCCTTAGCCTTAGAGGTTTAGGAGGTAATTCCACCTTGGAAGAAATCTCCCATATATAGTAGCATTATGGTAGATGACTTTGGCATTTTCCATGTCAAAGAATGGAGCTATGAGATGATAAGAGCCTTATTAAAAAGGCCAACATCGTTGTCACTTGGGGACTTGGATTTTTTTATGGAGTGTTCCTAGGATCACTTCATGTATGATGCACTTGATGGACAAGTAGGAAATTAGAGTGATGGAGTACTGGATGGAGACATCTATTACCATGATATGATCTTCTTGACTTGGATCTCCAAGCATAAGAAGAAAGTTTTTCATTCAGCACATGGTTCATTCCTCTTCATGGAAATGTGTCATACCACTATGGAGGGCTCATTCATGGATCTTATTATCAGCTCACTCTCAGTACATGGTAAGAATTGTGTTTTTTCTCTTATTTATTATATAACATAGTATTTTCATTCTCTTACCATCTCTATACAATGCATTGCTCCACAAGAGGGCAAGTCTCTATGGGCTTCGTGGTCATTTTAGGACCAACATTAGTGATGGGGATTGCCATCTCTTGTATGGCTTTGGGCAAGTATTGTACTCTTGTTTGTATGGTTAGATGATACATAATGCCATTTTCTATTTACTAGTAGAGGAGATGACATGCAAAAATAGCAATTTGTTGGGAGACAACTTGCCACATCATGTTCTGAAATTGCAGTTAGTAAAACTGCGTTGTAGCCACTTGGGAGACTTTTGGTACCTTCCATAACTACTTGAAACCTTCAATAAATTTCTCATTTAGATTCCATATGATTATAATGTCATATTCACTTTATATGGGATGGTCTGGGTAAGAACCAAAGAGTGTGTCTTTGAGAATCCAATTGCCTTTTTTCTTCATGAGGGCAACATTATTGCAGCCCAAATTCAGCAGCAGCTCTACACTTACCATAAGTCGATAGAGAGATAGCATGGGATGGAAAATTTGTTCCATCATATTCAGATATGCAACCCACGTACTTTGCAGGATACTAAGGTGGAATATTTTTTTCATGAGTTGCCATGTTGGAGGGTGACTCATTTTGTATGGATGATAGCTTGGGGTTGGGAGCCTCATATGGGAATTATTGTTCCCACTATATTTTAGATTCTGTGCCTCAATAAGGCCTCTAGATAGCATATTCTTGCCTCCATGGGTATTTCACTCTTTCATGATGATTGCTATTTGGGATTGTCACCAAAAGCTAACTTGCATACCTAGGAGGAGCAGCTTGGAGATTTATTGATGAGACATAATCTTGACAATGGGAGGAGCTTATTATACGAGGATGCTACAGGAGGAGGAGAGGAGGCTCTTCAGTTCTATCCTTGCAGTTTCTTGAGGAAAAGCAACATTTGGTAGGGGAGGACTGTAATATTCCTAAATTAGCATGTAGCTAATTGGAATATTAATTTTTTCTCTTGTCAATTAGATAGATGAATAAATGGGTAGGGAGACCCATAAATCTCTTCAGTAGGAATAAAGTCCCTCTTAATGTGAAAATGGATCATATTCATAGCTAGATAAAGAATCATCATGTGTAAACAGGGGCTAAGGCATGTGGACAAGGCCAAGTTACGCAATATGTCAATACATGAGAAAAATATTGCTATACAAGTGCCATGAGCCATGATAGCACAATTTTAGGGCATAAACTACTAAAAAAAGATATAAAATATGGATCTAATATTATATAGCTCAAACAATGTCAGGAGTGAAGATCCATCTAGCTCAAACAAATTTTGTTTGTTTTCTTAGTTTCATCAATTTTACGGAATTAAAATTTTACTCATGTAAATTTGACTTTTTACTGATGTAATAAGTGGTTGGTGATGTAAATATGGTTTACCTAAGGTATATACATTAGGTAAATGGCCTCAATGACATGTAATGAATCATTTTGCTCAAAATTTTGGATGAGTCACTTTGACCACCCTATTCTCTAGCTGTCAGTTCAGTCTTTCTTGGAACATCTCCTCCTCTCGTGGATTAGACCCCCTGAAGCTAGGTTAAGTTGGTTTGAGGTCTATATCATGTATTTTCTCAGTCATTAGTAGGGTTTGGACTCAGTTTTATGTTTGGCCTTTGAAGAGACATACTTTGTATTAGTTCTGAGTAGGAATATTAATCGAATTTGCAGTTATTTTTATGGGATCCCTGTGGTATGGTGTTTAGTTCCATTTTATCCTTTTTTTTTCATTTGTTTAAATGTATTGTTAAGTTTCTTCATCATTTCATAACTTCTAAGTGAATGTATGCAAGTTTGATGAACATAATCCATAATTTTTTTGCTCTGTTTTGGGTAGATATTCACAGTCTATTAAATTCTTCATTTTAGAAAGAACCCATGGTTGCACCATGCACTTTCTAGCTCCTCACCTATATTGATCATCCCAACCATTGAAATCCTAAAGTGCTAAATCACTATGCATACCTTGTGCCATAGAAAACCCTGCAAATTTTGACCTAATTTCCCTTACCCTAATTGTTTTACTCCTTCTGATCCAACAAAACCCTATAGAATCAAAATCAAAACCCTGAGCTACTATACCTAGCCTAATATCATCTTTACTCAGCCATATTGGTTGTGATCCTTACGGAGAGAGCCCTCTCATTGCCTATTAGGGCTAGCTACTTGGATAAGCATGGTTTTAGGTTACCTCGAAATTGCCTTCTTCAGCCCGAGGCTCAATCCAAGTGATAACAACATCCATAGATTTTGTGGACAGATGCCACTCAATTTGATTCATCATAAATGACACGAAGGCTCGTAACTCAAAATACCCCATTCAGGATAATATAGTTACTACCATTTTCATACTTGCGTTCTTACAAATGATATTGTGCAAAAATAACTCACAGAGTAGGCTTTGTTCATCAAAATCAAAAGCACGAAAGAAATATAAAAAGGTGCGGGTGGAGGAACCCATATAGGGCTTGTTATCCATGATGGCCCTTAACTGAAACAGATAATAGCGTTCCCATAGTAAAATGGGGTAGGATGGGAAGGTCACCTGCACCCCAACAAATTGAGGGCAATCTCATGTAGTTTTTTCTTATCCATAGTCAGATCCTTAAGTTGTTGCTGTAACAGCAACAACTATTCCATCATTTATAAGGAGGGTAAGGCATCCATAGATGGTTATGTTAATGATTATTGATTTTGTGGTATGTATGACTTCTTTCTCTCTCCAGTTGTTTAGCTAATATTGTTGTGTTGTTTAGCACAGGTTGTTCCCGAGCGGGTATCCCACCTCTAGAGGAGCCTCTAGAAAGAGTAATGCACTAAAATTCCAGATTCTAGTATTCTGGCCAAGCTTTAGTCTTCAGCTAAAGTGCAGTTTTTTCTCAGAGCTGTGTTGTGTTATAGGGTGTTGTAGTGGAGGATTGAGAGGGTCAATTTCAGTGTTGTATTTTTAGTGGAGGGCCATCCTTGCATTGGGAGGCTAGCAAGGAAGGCCCTGGAGCTTCATTTCATATTTTTGCACCTAGCCAATCTATTTCTACCTCCTACAGTGCATTTCCATCATCAAACTGTGTTATTTCTTTGGGAATCTGTAAAGGAGGTTTTAGTGCTTCCGTTGGAGGGTTAGATTTTCAGTGTTGGGAGCTATGAGATGATAAGAGCCTTATTACAAAGGCCAACATAGCTGTCACTTGGGGAATTGGATTTTTTGATGGAGTGTTCCTAGGATCACTTCATGTATGATGCACTTGATGGACAAGTAGGAAATGAGAGTGATGGAGTACTGGATGGAGACATCTATTACCATGATACGATCTTCTTGACTTGGATCTCCAAGCATAAGAAGAAAGTTTTTCATTCAGCACATGGTTCATTCCTCTTCATGGAAATATGTCATACCACTATGGAGGGCTCATTCATGGATCTTATTATCAGCTCACTCTCAGTACATGGATCTTATTATCTTTCATGATGATAGCTATTTGGGATTGTCACCAAAAGCTAACTTGCATACCTAGGAGGAGCATCTTGGAGATTTATTGATGAGACATAATCTTGACCATGGGAGGAGCTTATTATATGAGGATGCTACAGGAGGAGGAGAGGAGGCTCTTCTGTTCTATCCTTGCAGTTGCTTGAGGACAAGCAACATTTGGTAGGGGAGGACTGTAATATTCCTAAATTAGCATGCAACTAATTGGAATATTAATTTTTGCTCTTGTCAATTAGATAGATGAATAAATGGGTAGGGAGACCCATAAATATCTTCAGTAGGAATAAAATCCCTCTTAATGTGAAAATGGATAATATTCATAGCTAGATAATGCACCCTCATGTGTGAACAGGGGCTAAGGCATGTGGACAAGGTCAAGTTTGACCAAATCAATAGTGCTAGTATGAAGAGAGTGGATCATCAATGAGAGACAACGCAATGTGAATGGGAGAAAGTCTCCATGATAGTAGTGACTTTAATGAGTGGGACACAAGTTGAGAAGGCTCACATTGTTTATAAGGAGGGCAAGGCAGCCATATATGGTTATGTTAATGATTATTGATTTTGTGATCTGTATGACTTCTTGCTCTCTCCAGTTGTTTAGATGAGACTATTGTGATGTTTAGCACTGGGTGTTCCCAAGCAGGGATCCCACCTCTTTCCTAGAGGAGACTCTAGAAATGGTAATGCACTAAAATTTCACATTCTGGTATTCTGGCCAAGCTTTAGTCTTCAACTACAACACAGTTTCTATTCAGAGTTGTGTTGTGTTGCAAGGTGTTGTAGTGGAGGATTGAGAGGGTCACTTTCAGTGTTGTATTTTCAGTGGAGGGGCATCCTTTCCATTGGGAGGCAACCAAGGAAGGCCTTGGAGCTTCATTTCATATTTTTTCACCTGGCCAATCTATTTCTACCTCCTACAACACAATTCCATCATCAAACGACGTTATTTCTTTAGGCATCTGTAAAGGGGGTTTTAGTGATTTAGTTGGAGGGTTAGATCTTCAGTGTTGTGATCAGTGTTTCACTTGGAGGATCTATTGGAGGAGATATATACATTTATACATTAGATTCAGCCACCTCAATCCATTTATTCAGTTGCAGCTGCAATTCAGCCCTAGGGCTGCATTCCAACATTTTGGTGTTTTGGGTATTTCCAAAAACCCTTCCTGGGTTGTCTTGGAAATGTGTTTGGGAGCCTAGATCTTCACTCCCGACACTGTTTGAGCTATATAACAACATATGCATCTTGTTATATCTTTATGTAGAATTTTATGCCCTAAAATTGCATTTTCATGGCTCATGGCACTTGTATAGTAGTATTTTTTTCATGTATTGACATATTTGCTTAGAGGAGGCTTGTTTTGTATTGCTTGAGTGACTTGATCCTAAAGATCTTATGCCTATTATTTGCTGATATGTTTAATAATATGGCTATACATTTGTCTCATATCATGGTCTATTGATTTGTTCATTTCTATTTCCAGTTTTATGCACTATATTCATGTTCCTCCCATTTGGGAATATTACAGTTGAAAAATTTTAAGGCCCCCCTATTGCACTGCTCGTCATACCCTCTTAAAGTGGAGTGGGAAAATTAAATTCAAATGGTCAAAAGAATTTTAAGTGAAGTGAAGGGTTGAAATAAATTATAATATAATAATTTTTTTTATAATTTTTAAAGTTATTTAAATATTATAAAGGTTTTAATATTTTTCAAAAGAAAAATAGAAATCATGTTGAATTTAAGTTATAATTTATTTTATTATTATTATTATTATTTTCATTGTATATGACCAATATAGATGTCATTTTTTTTTCTCATGTTCTTTTATTTTTTTCACTTGTTTTTTTTATTCTTCTCATTGTATATGATCAGATGTCACTTTTTTTCTCGTGTTTTTTATTCTTTTCATTGCATATGACCATTTTAGATTCATCTTAATTTTAGATCTACCAAGTGTCGAGAGAGATCAAATATATTTTCACTGTAAAAGAGGATTTCACCTTAAGATATTTGATCCCTCCCCTGGGCGCTTGGTAAATCCAAAGTTAAGATGGGTCTAGATTTTTTTAGTTATTATTATTATTATTATTATTATTAAATTTTAGTTTTATATGATTTTGATGGAGTTGAAATGTTAAAGAAGACATTACAGCAACTCTATCTTGGGAGAGGAATTTAACAATGGAGAAACCCTATAGGCCTACAGAAAAATTGCAGGTGGATAAATGGGTGTGGAATTTCATACTAGAGCACAACAAGTTTGAAAAAGTGTGCATGGGTTCTAGACAATGTTAGGCTCTGATATCCTTATCAAAATGAAAAATAAGATTAAATGGTAACCATGAGTTTTTTATTCACATGATATATATATTTTTAAGTATAGAGATAGCTACCATGATAAACCCTTTGAAGACACACAACTACTAATCAAATATTCTTTTCAAATCAGATGTTGGTTTCTTACTATCAGACCTACATGGAGGAGAAGGATTTGGTGGATTTTTCACTAGAGGAGGGAGTTTTCAACAAATTTGGGCTAGTCCTATGGATTTTATCCATTTTCATTTGGAAGTTAGATCAAAACATCACCATGTAACGGTTTCAGATCCTACCAGGTCTTTAGAAAGAAAAGTTAAGAATTCGATAGGGCAGCCATCTAGTGGTTCAAAGGTCCTAGCCCCTGCTCCAATTACACATTGTTCAGGTCCTCTAGTTTCAGCCAGCTTAGGGCTTGAGGTAATTTATCAAGGGTTTCAAAAATCTTCTTAGCGTTCTCTGGCTCCAAGCTTGATTTCCCTGTCATCCTAAGGATCAGAGGAAGACATAAAATGTGTTACAACTTTCCTATGGTTTTCAGAAGTTCCAGAAGTTAAAAATTTATCTAGTTTGTTTTCTTACTTGTCCTTCATCTCAAGTGTCATTGACCCCACCCTCCTTGGGAGAACTAGCAAAGGAGAGCCTTGCCCCAGTCATGGAGGAACGTCGAATTGATGTGGAGAATGGTGTTGGGGTTTTTTTAAGAGAACCCCACTTGTGAACAAGGAGTTGGATGGTTGAGGGTGTTAGCTGGATGTATATAGATTAGGAACTATTGTATGATTTTAAGGAATGGCTGACTACAACAAGAAATAGTGGCATAGAAATCATATTTCAAAGGAGCTCTCCTAGGAAGGCTTTATCAGGAGATGGTGTAAGGCTTGACACAACTTTACTTATCAGTTGTGATGGCATGACTTATGTGAAGATTTGAAATGCAAGAGGCTCTTGCATGTTGGTGTGTCCATCTTATACAAATCATATTTTGGCCAAGTTTAAATATAGTGACTGTTCGGTGGTAGTATTCATTTGTTTTATCACAATATTTAGGGGGGGGGGGCTAAACATGAAATATTTTTATCATGATTTTGTTGATTTTTATCTTTGGTGTGAAGTGCTCTTTTTACATTTTCATGAAGGAAAAGAGCACCATGCACCTCATGCGTAGTGCTTTGTTTACTTTGTCCTAAAGGAATATAAAATTGACTGGAAGTGGTGAGCGATACTCATTTTGACAAGGCATATTAGGCACCCTAGGGTTTGACAACATGGAAAACAAAAACCTATTGACAATGAGAATTTGAGAATTATTGTTGGTCTAGGGATTTGACATCAAGAATTCTTTCTTGGAGTGAAAAGTAGTCAACCACTTCAAACTGTTATAATTTGTCTATTATTTGGAGCCACCTTATAGCGCATTAAAGTCATATGATTTGTTTATTATTTGGAACCACCTTATAGCGCATCAAATTGTTGTGCTATGCAACAACTCCCCCCCATTTTTATTTTTCAAAATAATCTAGACCTTTGATAAATATAAATAGGGACCCTTACTAAAAATATATTTTTCATTTTAGATAAAAAATTAAACTCCCAAAAAAATTATTGCTTTTGTTTAATAAAAACATAAAAACAAAAAGAAATTAATAAAAACATCCTTGAAAATACCCTATCGCAAATCACATCCCGCATAATCTTTTCTTATTAAAAGATAAGTAACAAAATAGAGAAATCCCAATTTTTCGATCAGCGATTGGAGTTTCGCAAAAGACAGCATAAATCGCACATCGCGAATAAATCTTTGAAAATTTAAGCAAACTTTACCAAAGTTCTGATATTGCGACAACTCCGATTTTGCAATATTCTAAAACCGTGATTTTGCAACTTTGTGATATCGTGAAATCGCATTCACAAAATTTAATATTCTTCATAAAGATAGATTCAAAGGGCATGATGCGATAGATTTGACAAGTTTTAAATAACGGTTTTACGTGAAATAAATCATGTCAGAAATGATTAAGTGTGTTTTATCATCCCAATGCAAATAGTTATTGTTCGGTTACGGATAATTAATGGAAAAGATGCTTCCCAGATCTTTTCTTTTAGAATTGGTGATTTCAAATATATCCTCCATCATTTGATCATTAGTCTATTTTAATAGGTATTTTCCTTCAAGATATGTCCATCCGCAAGGTAATGCAAAAGCACAGCAAACAGACTGTTGCAGAAGAAGAATACACAGAAATGTCGCCAATAGTCTCAGATGCAGTCTACACTGCTGATGAAGGTGCCACAAAGTGGCAAGCTATCTATACCATTCTTGAAGGTGAATAACCTGAAGTAGTGGAGGTAAAAGTGACTACTGATGAAGCCACACCCTAAAATTTACAGTTTAAAGATATTGCATGTTCATTCCTTCATAGGATAGTGGTAAGGGCTACTCTTTTACCATATACAGACATGATTAGGTGGGTTTTTGACAATTCAACAATCAAGGACAGACAATTAAGAACTGGTAAGAATTAAATATTAGGTTCTTTCAAAGCCGAAGACTTGAAAATCATGTACAAGCTACCTAACCCGCAAGACATCTATGATAATAGATTTGTTGATAAAATTGCAAAGAATAATGAGGACCCTTTCAAGACAATTCAGGGTTGGAGGAAACTGGACAACAAGTTCAAACATGAGAAATCAGATATGTACCCGATCGCCTCACTGGCAAACCCCTACAATTTTGCAGTCTTGATGCTATGCAAATTATATGGTCTCCCAGATAATACCAAATTCTCCATAAATTGGCTTCCCCTGATTGATTCCTGTGTTAACTCCCATATCATGAATTTGGAAACCATTCTTTCTAAAAATATAGCTAAAGCGATTAATGAATATCGCCAAACAAGAGCTTCTTCCTTCAAACCCGTCCCTCAATTTTTCATGAGTGCATATATTTTTTATGCTATCTAGTTTTCTACCAGTTTTCCAGTTATGGTTTGGAAATGGACTCCCAAGGATCCCACTTCTATTCATTTGAATCATAAAGAGATATGGGAGCATAATTATGCACCACATTTTCATAGGCTATGTTATGGAGTTGTATTATCGCTACATCAATTTATGTTTGACAGAGTGAGCCCTAGGTTCACTAAGGAATCTCTTGCAGACCTTCAAATGAAAGGAAGATGGTTTTTTTAAGAATCATTTTCATATATTAGAATATTTGGAAGCTCCACTCCCCCACATATTCTTCCTTTGTATGTTTTTGATAAATTACTGGTGAGAGAAGTCACTTACCAAACTGTTGGTAATGGACTCACCAAATCTTTGAATGATGGTAAAAAATCCTTGTGTTCAAGTTTTCCAATTCAATGTGGTGTATTCAACCTCAGTAATTTCAATCATGCATTAAAATAATGACAAAATATTGAGCTTTTGAAGCTCCCTATTTTTCCCACAAGGCAGTTCGACCCAGAGAACATCGCTAACAAGTTTACTCAGTTAGTTAAATTCAAACCTATCTTACACACTGATGATAGATTAGAAGACATTTTTCAATCAGTTGGGACTTTTGAAGAAGTCAAAAATTTTGTCAAATTCAACCTAAATCCAGAAGAAATACAGAGATTCAACGAGTAAAGAGAACAAATACTGAGACGTATCCCTCAAAATGTCTTAGTTACCAGTTATACGACTGAAGAAAGAAAAGAAATCAGGACAGAACAAACAGATTCACAAATTCAGAGTGAACTAGATAAAATCTAGACTCCAGTTAGCAACACATTGATAAATACCCCAAAGGTATCATCTTCACAAAAACATACATAATTTCATACTCCAAAGGGACAAACAGTTTCAGCAAAAGAAATCATTGAAAGTCCTAAGATAACCTCCCAAGATACAAAAGTCATTCCTGTATTTCCAACTGATGAAATTGTTCTGAAGGTAATTGATATCCCTCCACTGGATGTATTCTATAGCCCTCTCCGTAAATCTGTAGTAAGTAAACAAAGAAAAAGGAGAAGGATTTAAATGTGTCCAGGAAATGAAGTAATGGAAGTTGTATGGAAAGACACTCCTTCAAATCTAATTGAAAATCTGACTCGGCTATCACAATTTGCTGGAACATATACTACTGCAATGGTGGATAAGGCAGTCGAAGTATCGATTTTGGTTCAAGAAAAAGATGATAATATCATGTAGCTATAGCATCAATTGGATGAAGAAGGGAGTAGTCTGAATCAGAAGGTAGAGAAGCAACTACTCAAATTTAAGCAAGATATGGAAATTCTTAAGATAAGTTATGAAAACGACTTATCTAGCAAAAACACATTTATTAAAGAATTGAGAGAAGAGCTTACAAAATATGAAGGTATTTCTACCGCAGAGGAATTCGTAAAAGAAGCACTGGCATTGAATTCCTTACTCTCAAAACAACAAAACTTGTTTATCTTACAGACTTCAAATATAATCCCACACTTGGAAATCAGTGAAAAAATGACCAATACAGTCATTGACCAAATAATTGAGTTTAATGAACTCAATACTAAAATTTATGATTATATTTAATGGTAGGATTCAGAGGAAGGGAGAAAATCAAATCTCCCAAATATCAAAGAAACTTTCAAAGATATCCTTTTTACTGACTGGGATTCATAGGTAAAATAGGTAGAGTTGGCCATAGCTAGAGCAACAGGTATATCAAAGAGTATAGTCAAATGATTAACCACGTGTTGCATAGCTCTGGTTTGATTAAAGAAGGAAAATCACAAATCAATTCTTCATATCAGAAATTTAGAACAAAGTTGGAAAAACACACGTCAACTCCGAGAAGAAATGCTAGCAGAGCTGAAGAAGACTGATTGGGAATCATGCTGGCAATTACTGGTTAAACCGCATAGTCAAGTAATGACATTAAGTTGCTCTCTAGATTCCATACAGAAAATGTAGCCACTTTTATAGGATGCTATATTTTCTGGGAAAATGAAGACACAGTTCAGGAAGCCTGCACAGGTTCATTCGATGTTGGATATTTGTGAGTAGAAAAGCAGAGCTAGCAGTAATCTATCATCAAGCATGATTATAAGTTAGTTTGTTTTCAATAATTTCAATTTTAGCAAATAGGCACTGGGAATTAGGAAGGTTTTTTGAAACCACCTCATAAGATATTTTGTATAATATATTTTTGTAAGTAGTTAATGTAGTATTTAAACCCTTCTCATGCATTTAGAGAAGGGTCCAGAATTTTATTGAGAACATTTACAAAGAATTATTTATTCTAAGTTTGTAGATGCCTCTATGAAATAATGGAACATGGCCTTTTCAGTTATACATCATTTTGTTGATCACGTTTGATGCACTTTTTTATTCCTTGAAATACTCATTAATAGAAGGATTGATTGTGGCCTATTATTGCTGATCAAATGAACAGGACAATATACATCTAGTACTATTATCATGTATGCTAAATTCTATTTTAAACATTAGTGATAATTTCAGCTTTCATGAATTATGTATGAAAATAATTGTTTCTGTTTGAAATATCAGTTACACTATTGTACGATATAAAGAAAGAAATTGATTTATATATGATCTGTTATTGCCTAAATCTACCTCAGGCTGAAGGAAGGCAGAGTTCAGGGTAACATCAAACCACGCTGAGTCTGGTAGCTATCCCTACCAGAAAAGGAGAGGGCTCTCTCCGGGTCAATCTCAGCGGAAAGTAATCAATAGGGCATGAGATGACTGAAATGAAAGCTAATTTTAGGCTAGGTATATAAGTGAATGAGTTTTATTATTTTTTTTGGGGTTTTTGTTGGAAAAAAGGGAAAGGCAGTTTTGGGTGCAGGGATTAGGCCTAGTTTTTGCAGAGTTCTGATTGGGGCGAGGAAGGCAAGTGTTTTGATGCTTTAGATTGATTGAATGGATGGATCAGACTGGTGGGGATGTGAAGAGGTCAAGAGGGTCTCAAGATTCCTCCTCAAACAGATGAAAACATGTAAAATTAAACAAAACTAAAGGCAGAGCAAAGCAAGCTACTGAATTCTACCTTTAACACTGATTTGCTTAATTTAAGAAGAAGGAGAATGAAAATGGTACACATAAAAATAAATGAAACTTATAGATACATAGAGAGAAACATCATCAAAACACAGAGCCACAAGTATCCCAAAGAGGGCTGCAAACCCTGGTCTATTCCTTTGCCAAAATTGCAGAATGAATGTACAATGAAGTGCTGAGCAATCCCAAATGTCCAACCCTGAAAATGTCTGAGAAAATACATAATATAGACAAGACTAACCCATTCACATGCCTCTAGGGGTCGATCTCATCATTCTAGGAGTTGTTTCAACCATATCTAAACGAGGAACTAGAAAATAGGCCATGAAACAACTTGCCTCTATATGCTAGGAAACTGATCCATTCACTCACATTTGACCTTTTGGTGAATGAATCTTCTAGAACAAGTAAAAATATGCCAAAATTACATCATGGTCATGAAATTACATCAAGATAAATCAAAATTTACATGAAAAAGTGAAACTGGCCAAAACTAGGCGAAATTCTGAGCTGTGGAATGAAAAATAGGCCAAAATCCTCTATGCGCCGTGCCCAAAATCTCTATGCGTATCACAAATTTGGAGCTGTTTTTGAGGGCCTTCCTGATGTCCAAATTGAGCTCATGATATCTTGTTGGAAATCCCTACCTGTCTAATTTCCAACCCAAGTGGAATTTTTGTATTTGGTGTCCATTTGCCCCTCCAAAATTTCAATCTCCCAAGACTGGTTCCTGTGTGTGCAAAAAGTGGCAGAAAGGCCATTTTCAAGGTGTTTTTGACCCTTTAGGCCACCTAGAAGTTGATGAAACTCTTAGGCCATTCCCGAGAATGCACAAATTTTCATAAAAAAATCTAGAAATACCAAGTTTTCCTCCAGAAGATCTCCCAATCCTAAGCGCGCGCAAGGTGGCGCTACGCGTCGGGCCGAAAAACCTATTTTGTGACCAAAAAATTCAAAAATGACAAAATTTTCTCCAAATTACTTGAAATTTGGACTGAAGGTCCCTCATCAAGTACCATGCTTAGCCAAAGAAGCTTCAGCCAATATTTGAATTCGATCATGCCTTTTGCGCCATCTCAGTGCCCTCCTTAGCCTCGCTTTCAGGATCTTGATCCTCGCTTTGCAAACATGTGTGCGTGCCCAATAGTGGTTCTTCATGTGTCGGAGCATGTTCTTCTCTTTGTTTGCCTTCTCCAATAGCTTCTCAAGATGCATGTTGACCCTCTCGAGCCACGTCTCTATATCAGCCTCAATCTCCTGCTCGATAGGTGTCATCTCGGATGGGCTTCTTCAGGTAGCTTGCTGGTTCTCACGGATGTCTCGCAACTCCATGATCGTCTGTTGATCCTCCAACTACTTATTCCGCTGCTCCAGATATTTAATGATCCATTGAGCTCTTTGTAACTTGTCGTTCAATGTGCTGATCTCAGTTTTTTTTCTCTTGAATGATCTCTCTCAGTTTTGAGTTTGGAGAGCTCACGTCCACATCAATCAAAGTAAAATTAGTATCCTGACATCCTGAAGGGCCTTCCTCCTACATAGGCCTCTTTCCTCTATCCTGTACCTCTACCTGTGCTAATGACGATGGAAATGAGACCCCTTCCACCCTAAGTGGAGATAGTACTCGTCGGGCTGCTGCAAACAATGCTCTCGTGCCTCTCTAATAAGTAACAAATACTGGCACACCAATGATAGGCTCTGTCTCGGGACCTTCAAACAGATGTGAAGGCTCACCCACATCATGAACAATCTCTGGAGGAGGCTGAGGGGCTGTGAAGAAGTCACGGGAAATGAAATCCTCCCATGCAATGCCCTGCAATCCAAGCCGATGTACCACAATCATCTTTATGAGCGTATAATGATAAATGTTGTTGTGTTGCTGCTCTGGAGTCTTCTTCTACACAAGAGTAGTCATCCTCTCTATGTTTCGGCACATGAAATATGGAATATTCATCATCCTCACTCTCGTGAAATGCATCAACAACCTGATTTGGTATGCATAAAGGCATGAGAACCGGCCCTCACAAATGAAGTACCTGATAATGAGTCTCATCAATGGTGCATAAGATTCCTTGAGAAATCGGAATGGGAATACCCTGCTGAGCTGCCTCAGATAGCCAGGCCTGATGTATGGCTTGTAATGAACTCTATCCACCTGTTGTCTTTTGTTCCACTCCTCACCTACATTCAGTATTCCTGTTGCCTGAGAAATGGTTTCTGGTGTCAAGGTGAAATTTACACCAGCGAGTGTAACCTGACCATCTCGCAAATGTAAAACAAACAACCGGGCTAACTCTTGATTATGTCGAATCTGAGCAATCCTCTCACAATACTGATAGCATGACAGCTCTCGGAAACATGCCATGGCAAGTGGGCAAGCCTTCAACTGAGTCAATGAGGTGGGTTCCTCCCTCACATGTCTGCCTCCTTTACGAGGCCTTCTCGGTACATGAAGCTCTGTGGTAGAATCACTGTCTTGCTCATATGATGACTCGGTGTCTGTCATGGTGCTGCAAGGTATATGACAAGTGTCTGTTTGGTTTGAAAATGAGGAATTGGCGTTTTGTTTTCAATGCCAAATGTACAATGGGAAATGAGGGACTATGAGGAATATGGGACAATGGGGAAAAGTGGACTGTCAAGTGAGATTAGAATGCAATAACAGCCACCTGACTATGTTTTAAGAATGTGGGGTTTGGGAATTAGGAATTTTGCAAATGATATGGGAGATGGTAGGGTTTAGGGATAAGGATAATAGCATTTTAGGAACAAGTGATATGAGTGATTTTATAAGGGAATAGGGAAAAAGGGGAGGCACAGTATGATGATATGGCAGTGATGAAGAAAGGAACCACAGATGGAGAATGGGATTTGCAATACTTGGCACAAAAACCAGACCTTTAAACCACCAATTTTAAAACCCTAAGGAGCCGATTTTGATATGAATATAGGGTTTATATTTTCAAACTCCAAACTTGCAAATTATTCAAAACCAATCTCTCAACCATACCAAACACCAGCAAGAGCGATTGTATAAACTTACTGGAGCAAATGGGAGTGAAAAATTTGAAGTTTCGTTAGAGGCAGTGATAAAAATTGGATGTCAGCCCTGTGCATCGCGCACAAACCCAGTGCGCCGCGCTGGGTATATGCGCCGCACCAGTTTAAAAATGCATAGTGGCAGGCGGCCCTGTGCACCGCGACTCGCCTATGCGTCGCGCCTTCTCCCAATGCGTCGCGCGCACAACTAAAATGCACAGTCCCAGCTTCAAAACACGATTTTGTTCCTCCACATTTAAAATCGATTTCTGTGATGTCTTTGGCGTGCAGATGGGTTGTAAAAACAATGGAATTACCTTATATAGTTGAGAACTTGATTTTTGCTTCTTACAAACCCACTTTGTAATGTTTTGGCTTTGGCACTTTTCACTCTCTAATACAAACTCTGTTTTTTGTTTCCATTTTGACTTTTTTGAGCGGAATGATGAAACTTTTGTAGATTTCTTGCAGGGATGATTGGCATTGGATTTCGGCAAAGGATGACCAGGGCTGCACCTGAAGTACTTCATGACTGAAAAACTTTAAAAATTACAAAGGATGAAATTACATTTATTACAAAAAATAAATTTGACGATTTCTTCTTCAAAACAAAGTTTTGATGAAGAATCATTCTCAGAATTATTGATGATGAAAATTTTGGAATGAAAACTTATTAGAAACATCCTCATGTGTCTGCTGGCATTATTTGACATTTTTGAAGACGAAACCCTAGACCTAATGACTGAAATGACTCTTTGCTGACCAAAAGACCATCCATGACTATGAATGACTGTAAAAATTGACTTTGATGAATTTTGATGAACTTTAATGATCAGACACAAACCAGCAGATACATGACATGAGGGAAAATGAGAGACAAGACCCTTCTATCAGATAATCTATGCTTCTAATGGAACGCAACTGATTGGATGAATGAGACACCTAAAATGAAATGCAACAAAGATTTTTTGATCTCTGACGGAGGTATGACTATACCGACTCTAACATTGGTGCCAATGGGGATGGTAGCTCCTTGGAGGTGCCAAGAACTATATATTTATAGAAGAGTAGGCAGTGCCTTAGTCCATTGGGCTATGGAGTCCATTATTTCGAAAAATCCACACAAGACTTTTGACTCAATTTATTTGACTGAAAATTTGACTCAAACTGACTAAAACTTTGACACTAAAATGACTGAACCAAAATCGACTTGACAAATTCAAACCAAAACTGAGATCCTTCTTCAGAATTATAGCCTTCACTTCAGGCCCCAAACTAAAGAAAAGATCACAGTGCACACTTGTGATGAAACTGAAATAAATGGTATGTACAATGACAATGTAATCAACAGAAAACATCTTAGAAATGGTACCGCTTGAGCAGCCGACCATTGACCGGCCCTCATGGACAATCTTCCCCATTCATCTCCTTCAGAAGAAAAGTGTTTTGACCTCAATATGCAGCAATTTTAAAGGGTCCTTTCCAGAGATTTTCGAACTTACCGTGCTTACCTTTGTCTTCATTTCTAGCATCCCATTTCAGCACCACTTCTTCCAATTGAAAATTTTCCACCTTTTCTTTCCTTTCATAGATTTTCTTGATTCTCTCCTACAGCTTTAATTTATTTTGAAAAAATTCTTCCCTCATCTGCTGCAAATGGATCATTTGATTTATTCTTCGCTGCATATGATCTTCTTCACTGCCAGCTTCCTGTAGAAGTTTTACCACCGGAACTGCAAGAGAGGTAGGAAACACTGTATCAACTCCATAAACTAACTCAAAGGGGGACATACCAATGGATTTCTTCTGACTCACCCGATCTTCCCATAGTGCATTGACCAGCTTCTTATGCCAACTCTTCTTGTTTATTTCCAGCAACTTTTTAATGATGTTGACCAAAGATTTATTGGAAGACTCCGCCAATCCGTTGCCTTGCAGATGATAGGTGGTTGAATGTCCCAAAATGATTTTATACTTGTCACAAAACTCAATCATCCTTTTTGATTTGAAAGCTGTTGCGTTATCAGGGATTAACTTATTCGGGCAACCAAAATGAGACAAAATGTTATTCTCAAGGAAAGAAATGATTACCGAATCCGTAGCTTGCCTGGTGGGAACTTCTTCAATCCATTTCGTGAAATAATCTGTCGCTATTAGGATCCATCTATGATGTCCTGAAGAAGCAGGATGAATTTCGCCAATGAAATCCAAACCCCACTACTAAAATGGAGCACTCACCTCAATAGGCTTAAGCGGCAAAGGCTGTAATTTCTGTCTTCCTTCAAAAATCTGACACTCATGACAGCTTTTGACAGTCTTATACACATCAGCAAACAATGTCGGCCAGTAGTATCCCGCTCTCAAAATCTTACTGGCCGGTGTTTTCCAAAAAAGGTGACCGCCACAATCTCCTTTGTGAAAATCCTCCATAACCTGCTTTTCTTCTTCTTCCACCAAACAGTTCAGCAAAACACCACCTGGATCTTTCCAATAAAGTGAATTATTCAAAACACAAAACTTAGCAGCCTTCAACTTCAAAGTTCTACTTTTGTTTCTAGCCATACCGTGTGGTGGTGACAAATTTTGAAGCACATATACAATATCTGAATACCAAGGAGACATCACAAATATTTCTGATACCTGAACTGATGAACTTTCCTCATTATCTTCAGCCATAACAGCAATAATATTGATGTCCAAAGCGTGCAAATTTGATTCAGCCATTAGCTTTGCCAGCCCTTGTCCTTTGATAAGTTTAGTAGGCTTTATCTCCACATCATACTCCAACAAGGCAGCAATCCATCTAGCCCGTCTGCCTTCCGGATCTATTTGCACTAGAACATCCTTTACATCAGCGTTAGCAACATAAGCAATAATATCAGAATGCAAAATATATACTCGAAAATCTTTCAACGCTTTCACAAGAGCAAGAACTTTCTTTTCAATTATGTTATATTTTAGGGCTGCATCTCTTATAGTACGGCTGAAAAAAGCAATTGGTTTTTCATGTCAATCTCTTTTCTACATTAATACTACTGCCATAGTATGCCCCGAAGCAAAAGAGAGAAAAATAAAATCCTGAGTGTAATCCAGGTTGATCAAAACTGGAGCTGATGAAAGAACCAACTTCACTAAATTAAAAGACTTTACCACCTCTTCACTCCACTTTACTACACTATCCTTCTTAAGCATGTCTGTAATCTCTCTTAGATGTTCAGCAAGGTTAGGCACAAAGCGGCGTGAAATATTCATCTTACCATTAAAAGACTGAATCTCCTTCTTATTCCGAGGAAGATCAATTTTCTGAATTGCTTCAACTCGAGTTGGGTCAATACGGATGCCATCTTTTGAAATAATGTGACCAAGGAGTTTGCCCTCATCCATGGCAAACAAACTCTTCTTCGGATTAAGTGACACACCATACTTTCTACATCGCTTAAAAAAAAATTTCAAATGGTAAATATGTTCATCATCAGAATTGGAAAAGACTGTCAAATCATCAAGATACACAACTAAGAAAACATCTTTCTCATTCGCAAATGACATATCCATTGCACGCTAAAATGTCGCACTAGCATTCTTCAAACCGAAAGGCATTTTGGCATAATGGAAAATTCCCCACGGAGTGCTGAACGTTGTTTTGTCCCTATCATCCTCATGGACCAGAATTTGGTTATACCCAGAATAACCATCGAGTAGTGACATACGAGATGCTCCAACTACTCACTGCAAAATGTGATCCATTTTGGGCAATGGATAATTGTCTTTCAAAGAAACCTTGTTCAAATTCCGAAAATCAATGCACAAACGAATCTCACCTGTATTTTTGCGAACGGGCACCAAATTGGATATCCAATCTGAAAATCTTATAGGAACAATGATACGAGCCTTGTAAAGTCGATTCACCTCCTTTTCAATCGAGGGCAGCAACTTCGGATTTATCCTTCTCAACTTCTCCCTGAAAGGCTTCTGATTTGGTTTAATAGGAATGGTGTGCTGAATTATATTGGTATCATACGTCTTTAAATCTGAATAGTCCCAAGCAAAAGCATCACCAAAAGAAGACAAAAAACTAACATATTTTTCTTTTACCTCTGGGAGCAATGATTTGGATAACTTCACCATCTTTGGATTTTCAGCTGTTCCAATGTTCACATCTTCAACTCCCTTTTTAGTTGGCCGCAAGGTTGGCCTTCTAGCTACGTCATCTTGATCAAAGAGATCTTCTAAAGGTATCAAACCCTTAGGAATGACATTATCTTTCAGCTGCAACACTTCCATCTGATTTATTCGCACATCAGCCTCATCACCATCATGTTCCATGTCAATTGAAGTATCTTTGAATTTACCTTTGTTTTGCAGAAATTCATCAATCTCATCATCATCTTGGAATACTTGCCAAAACCTTTGATTATCTGGGATAGTTGGACGATGTTTCACATGGATTTCAAACTTGATGCTGGAGTTCATTGGGATCTTCAAATTACTGGCTGTCTTAGCAAGAGCATCCACAATACCATTCTGAATGCGAGGGATACAAGTTAAAGTATAATCTAAAAATAACTTCAATATATCAAGAACAACATTTCGATAAGCCCGCATCTGAGGATGCTTAACTTGATACTCACCCTTCACTTTCTTAATTACCAACTCAGAGTCGCCATAGACTACAATCCTCTTAGCATTAAACTTCTTAAGTATTTTCAGACCAGCAATCAAAGCTTCATATTCTACCTCATTATTCGAACAATCAAATGCTAATTTGTATGAACAAACTCTCACATTACTAGGTACCTTGTTTGGGGCGGAAAAAGGACTACGAACCCAAATTCTGATTCCAGCACCATCACTCCCAACGGAACCATCTAAATCCATAGTCCATAAACCTTCTTCATCTTCTTCCAAGTGCTGAAATTTCATTTTCTCTGTTATTTCTGCTTGCTATCCCTCAACTTTCTGTTGTTGTTGGAAGGCTGATTGCTCAGAAAAACTCTCAAGTTCTTGTCTTTCTTTCATTAAAACCTCTCTAAAATTTTCTGTGATCTCCGAAATGTCCTCTGCTTCAACTAACTGACTATCTACATCATTGAAACTATCTGAATACAAAACAAAAGTCTCTAAATCTGTATGTACATAATTAATAGGATGATTTACCGGTTTCTCCTTGCTGGTGATCATATACTTCATTTTCTGTTCCCGATATAATATTCTCATCTAAACAAACACAGGAATGGTAGCATAGGAGAAATCAAGTTGTATGGTTCCCTTCAACTTTGCTCCCCAAGATCTGGAAAGAAGCATGCCAAATCTAGGAGGAATGTCTGCCAAAACCACATCCATCAAAACATTCTTCACCGAAATCTGATCTAAACTTACCACCAAATCTTTTATACGCCCAATGCATCTTACTCTAATGGAATCAAAAGAATACATATCATGATACTTCCGAGTGATGTCCAATCCCAATTTCTCCATAATCGCCTTCGTCATGAGATTGTGAGAAGCTCCAGAATCAAACATGGCATTATGTAACACAAAATTATGCAATCTAAGGTTGATATAAAAAGGTGGCACATCACTATCGGGAGACTTACCATCCAATGCTGGTCAAAATATCAATTTAGGTTGATCATCCTCCACATTCACCATATCAGACATTGGATTGAAACTCAGAATTTTAGATACTTGACCCTTGTAGCTGCCATTTTTCATTAACTCAGTCAAAGGAATGGAAACTTTTAACCTAGCAATCTCACTCTCTAAGTTAAAAGCTGAAGTTTTTTCTACCTCTTTGGATGGAGCATCTTTCCTTTCAGATTTCTCCTTCGATACAATTGGCTGATTTGATCTTTCACTTGCTAATGGAGTCTTGCTTGTAGTAGGATCAGCTACATCTTTTCCCTTCTTCTGTGCAATGGGTGTATCATTCTTTGATGCTGAAACTTCTTTTCTCTTTTGGATTGGGTTGATAGGCACATCTCTGTTTCTAAGTGAATATTGTTTCTGCTGGGCAGACAAAGCATTCATATAACCTTTCTGATACTCATCCGACTATTCTTCAAGAGTTGTCTCATTTGCCAAGATAAAATCCTCATCCTTTTGTTTAGCTGAATTTTCTGCAAACTCCTCATCTTTGGTGATAAATGTTGGCATGTCATCAGGTGTAAAGAAGTGATTTTCTTCTCCTATTACATTATCTTCATCATCTGATTCCTGACTAACAAAATTCTGCTGTAAAGGAGTCTTTACCTGTTGTTGGGCTGGTGGTTCTTGTGCTCGCTGCTCTCGTTGTTTGATCCTGAATTGTGGTTGCTGCTGTCCATGGAAATTTGGATTTATGATCTGCGGTTCGGGCTTATAAAGTGTCAATCTTTCAAACATATTTTCTACTTTGCGAAGTAGTTGATCTGAAGTAGAAGCTTCTTCCTTTATCATGACTTTCTTCTCTGCTTTCAATCTAGCTCTCTTGTCATTCAAATTCTCTTCAACACTCACCGCAATATTCTGCATGTCCACCAAAGTGGGCGGATCTCTTTCTCGTAATGAATAGGCCATGTCCAGATCAAAACCATCCAGGAATTTTAACAAATCTGACTTCTTAGATGGCCTTAGATCATCATGAATTGCATTATAAACCACATTAAATCTGATACAATAGTCTTGCACTGACTCACCAGGATTGCGCTTGATCTTGGTATATTCAGAAGTGATTTGAAGAGGATCTTTCTTTATTTCCCACCGATCTAAAAACTGTATCTGAATCTCGGCCAATGTAGCAATATTTCTAGGCTGCAAAGCTCTGAACCACTTACGTACTTCACCTCCAAAAGTATGCACAAACAATCTCATGATGACATTTTCTTCATCAATTTCATGGAGATCAAAGAAGTTTGCCATTCTATCAATATGCTGCTGAGCAGGAACACTCTGAGGAGTACCATCAAATAATGGGATCTTACTTTGATAATCAGCGGGAATAGCATCCAAGTTTGGAGGCAAGATAAGGGGTGCGAATCTAGCGGCCATTGCTCTTGGTGGATTTATAAGCTGTCTTGGAGAAACGGGTGGAGTAGGAGCAGTATATGTATGAGGTGTCTGTGGTGGAGATGGAGGAGGAACTACTACAGATTTCTGATCAGATATGGATGGTTGCACGGGAATGGTAGGAATGAGGGGAAGCTCGGTGTGAACTTGTGAATCAGAAGTAACTGCTGATGGACCAAGAGTTTTAGAAGAAGGTTCGATAAACTCAGGAATATTAGTTTCCACAATAGATTTTTGAATGTTCAATATGTAACTATCAATGTATCTATTAGCTTGTTCAATCTCAAGATACTTGATAAACTCAATATTTATGACAGTAGAAGCAGTAGCACTTTCAGACTTAGTTTCAAACAACGACAACTCAAATTTATCATCAAACTCAATATCTTCAAGGAATTCAAATACAGTAGGGCATGAATGAGATTTGAAAAGAGGGATCACGAGACTTTCTCGATGAAGAATTCTTGAAATCAGATTGGGATTCTCATACACTGGAGGTGGATCGGGATCTGGATTTTCTCTTGTATGTCTTCTGGAAGCCAGTGTGTTGGATTCATTTCAAAATTAAAAGGGACAAAACCAACTTGTTCAGCCTATCAAATTATAGACTCATCACCCAAAAGTCCAGAAAGATCTGATATACTGGGGTAATTCACAAATCAAGTGTCACGTTCACAAGCTAAACCGGAGATTTACTGAAGCAGCGTTTATCTACTTCCGCTAATGCAAAGCAAAAGCGTTTCGAAGGCTACCTGGCATAACTTCAGGCTTCATCTGTAGCTTATGAAACAAATAACACCAACAAGCAAACCATTTTCTCCCCATTATGGTCGCCACTATGTTATTTCCTAAATCTACCTCAGGTTGAAGGAAGGCAGAGTTCAGGATAACATCAAACCACGCTCAGTCTGGTGCCTAGCCCTACCAGAACAAGAGAGGGCTCTCTTCGGGTCAATCTCAGTGGAAAGTAATCAATAGGGCATGAGATGACTGAAATGAAAGCTAATTTTAGGCTAGGTATATAAGTGAAGTATTTTTATTATGTTTTTGGGGGTTTTTGTTGGAAAAAAGGGAAAGGCAGTTTTGGGTGCGGGGATTAGTCCTAGTTTTTGCGGAGTTCTGATTGGGGCGAGGAAGGCAAGTGTTTTGATGCTTTAGATTGATTGAATGGATGGATCATACTGGTGGGGAGCTAAAGAGGGTAAGAGGGTCTCAAGATTCCTCCTCAAACAGATGAAAACATGTAAAATTAAACAAAACTAAAGGCAAAGCAAAGCAAGCTATTGAATTCTACCTTTAACACTTATTTGCTTAATTTAAAAAGAAGGAGAATGAAAATGGTACACATAAACATCAATGAAACTTACAGATACATAGAGAGAAACATCATCAAAACACAGAGCCACAAGGATCCCAAAGAGGGCTGCAAACCCTGGTCTATTCCTTTGCCAAAATTGCAGAATGAATGTACAATGAAGTGCTGAGCAATCCCAAATGTCCAACGCTGAAAATGTCTGAGAAAATACATAATATATACAAGCCTAACCCATTCCCATGCCTCTATGGGTCTAACTCATCATTCTAGGAGCTGTTTCAACCATACCTAAACTAGGAACTAGAAAATAGGCCATGAAACAACTTGCCTCTATATGCTAGGAAACTGATCCATTCACTCAGATTTCACCTTTTGGTGAATGAATATTCTAGAACAAGTAAAAATATGCCAAAATTACATCATGGTCATGAAATTACATCAAGATAAATCAAAAGTTACATGAAAAAGTGAAACTGGCCAATACTAGGCGAAATTCTGAGCTGTGGAGTGAAAAATAGGCCAAAATCCTCTATGCGCCGCGCCCAAAATCTCTATGCGTAACACAAATTTGGAGCTATTTCTGAGGCCCTTCCTGAAGTCCACATTGAGCTCATGATAGCTCATTGGAAATCCCTGCCTATCTACTTTCCAACCCAAGTGGAATTTCTAGATTTGGTGTCCATTTGCCCCTCCAAAATTTCAATCTCCCAAGATTGGTTCCTGTGTGTGCAAAAAGTGGCAGAAAGGCCATTTTCAAGGTGTTTTTGACCCTTTAGGCCACTCAGAACTTGATGAAACTCTTAGGCCATTCCTGAGCATGCAAAAATTTTCATAAAAAATATAGAAATACCAATTTTTCCTCCAGAATATCTCCCAATCATAAGCGCGCGCAAGGTGGCGCTACGCGTCGGGCAAAGAAACCAGTTTTGTGACCAAAAAATTCAAAAATGACAAAATTTTCTCCAAATTCCTTGAAATTTGGACTGAAGGTCCCTCATCAAGTACCATGCTCAGCCAAAGAAGCTTCGACCAATATTTGGAGTCGATCATGCCTTTTGCGCCGTCTCAGTGCCCTCCTTAGCCTCGCTTTCAAGATCTTGATCCTCACTTTGCAAACATGTGTGCGTGCCCAATAGTGGTTATTCATGTGTCGGAGCATGGTCTTCTCTTTTTTTGCCTTCTCCAACAGCTTCTCAAGATTCATGTTGACCCTCTCGAGCCACGTCTCTCTATCAGCCTCAATCTCTCGCTCGATAGGTGTCATCTCGGATGGGCTTCTTCGGGCAGCTTGCCGGTTCTCACGGATGTCTCGCAACTCCATGATCGTCTGCTGATCCTCCAACTGGTTATTCTGCTGCTCCAGATAGTTAATAATCCACTGATCTCTCTACAACTTGTCGGTCAATGTGTTGATCTCATTTTTCTTCTCCTGAATGATCTCTCTCAGTTTCGAGTTTGGAGAGCTCACGTCCACATCAATCAATGTAAAATCAGTATCCTGACCTCCTGAAGGGCCTTCCTCATACATAGGCCTCTTTCCTCTATCCTGTACCTGTACCTGTGCTGATTACGACGGCAACGAGACCCCTTCCACCCCAGGTGGAGATAGTACTCGTCGGGCTGCTGCAAACAATGCTCTCGTGCCTCTCTGATAAGTAACAAATACTGGCACACCAATGATAGGCTCTGTCTTGGGACCTTCAAACTGATGTGAAGGCTCACCCGCATCAAGAAAAATCTCTGGAGGAGGCTGAGGGGCTGTGAAGAAGTCACGGGAAATGAAATCCTCCCATGCAATGCCCTGCAATCCAAGCTAATGTACCACAATCATCTTGATGAGCGCATAATGATAAATGTTGTTGTGCTTCTGCTCTGGAGTCTTCTTCTGCACAAGAGTAGTCATCCTCTCTATGTTTCAGCACATGAAATATGGAATATTCATCATCCTCACTCTCGTGAAATGCATCAACAACCTGATTTGGTATGCATAAAGGCATGAGAACCGGCCCTCACAACTGAAGTACTTGATAATGAGTCTCATCAATGGGGCATAAGATTCGTTCAGAAATCAGAATGGGAATACCCTGCTGAGCTGCTTCAGATAGCCAGGCCTGATGTATGGCTCGTAATGAACTCTATCCACCTGCTATATTTTGTTCCATTCCTCACCTACATTCGGTATTCCTTTTGCCTGAGAAATGGTTTCTGGTGTCAAGGTGAAATTTACACCAGCGAGTGTAACCTGACCATCTCGCAAATGTAAAACAAACAACCAGGATAACTCCTGATGATGTCAAATCTGAGCAATCCTCTCACAATACTGATAGCATGAAAACTCTCGTTAACATGCCATGGCAAGTGGGCAAGCCTCCAACTGAGTCAATGAGGTGGGCTCCTCCCTCACATGTATACCTCCTTTACGAGGCCTTCTCGGTACATGAAGCTCTGTGGTAGAATCACTATCTTGCTCATATGATGACTCGGTGTCTGTCATGGTGCTGCAAGGTATATGACAAGTGTCTGTTTGGTTTGAAAATGAGGAATTAGTGTTTTGTTTTCAATGCCAAATGTACAATGGGAAATGAGGGACTGTGAGGAATATGGGACAATGGGGAAAAGTGGACTGTCAAGTGAGATTAGAATGCAATAACAGCCACCTGACTGTGTTTTAAGAATGTGGGGTTTGGGAATTAAGAATTTTACAAATGATATGGGAGATGGTAGGGTTTAGGGATAGGGATAATAGGATTTTAGGAGCAAGTGATATGAGTGATTTTATAAGGGAATAGGGAAAAAGGGGAGGCACAGTATGATGATATGGCAGTGATGAAGAAAGGAACCACAGATGGAGAATGGGATTTGCAATACTTGGCACAAAAACCAGAGCTTTAAACCACCAATTTTAAAACCCTAAGGAGCAGATTTTGATATGAATATAGGGTTTATATTTTCAAAATCCAAACTTGCAAATTCTTCAAAGCCAATCTCTCAACCATACCAAACACCAGCAAGAGCGATTGTATAAACTTACTTGAGCAAATGGGAGCGAAAAATTTGAAGTTTCGTTGGAGGCAGTGATAAAAATTGGATGTCAACCCTGTGCGTCGCGCGCAAACCCAGTGCACCGCGCCGGGTATATGCGCCGCACCAATTTAAAAATGCACAGTGGCAGGCGGCCCTGTGCACCACGACTCGTCTATGCATCGCGCCTTCTCCCAATGCGCCGTGCGCACAACTACAATGCACAGTCCCGGCTTCAAACCACGATTTTGTTCCTCCACATTTAAACTCGACTTCTGTGATAAGTTGTAAAAACAATGGAATTACCTTATATAGTTGAGAACTTGATTTTTTCTTCTTACAAACCCACTTTGTAATGTTTTGGATTTGGCACTTTTCACTCTCTAATACAAACTCTGTTTTTTGTTTCCATTTTGACTTTTTTGAGCGGAATGATGAAACTTGTGTAGATTTCTTGCAGGGATGATTGGCATTGGATTTCAGAAAAGGATGACCAGGGCTGCGCCTAAAGTACTTCATGACTGAAAAACTTTAAAAATTACAAAGGATGAAATTACATTTATTACAAAAAATAAATTTGACGATTTCATCTTCAAAATAGAGTTTTGAAGAAGAATCATTCTCAGCATTATTGATGATGAAAATTTTGGAATGAAAACTTATTAGAAACATCCTCATGTTCCTGCTGGCATTATTTGACATTTTTGAAGACAAAACCCTAGACCTAATGACTGAAATGACTCTTTGCTGACCAAAAGACCATCCATGACTATGAATGACTGTAAAAATTGACTTTGATGAATTTTGATGAACTTTAATGATCAGACACAAACCAGCAGATACATGACATGAGGGAAAATGAGAGACAAGACCCTTCCATCAGATAATCTATGCTTCTAATGGAATGCAACTGATTGGATGAATGAGACACCTAAAATTAAATGCAACAAAGAGTTTTTGATCTCTGACGGAGGTATGACTATATCGACTCTAACATGATCATCAGAATATATGCGATATGTTTTACATTTTCATTTCATTAACTATTTTTTCAAAAGAATCATCTTACAAAGTATTAATTCTATTTAGTATGAGATTGATCTAAATCATCATAGACTGAATAGACATCATTCTAAATCACATGAAATTAGTATTATCCTGGGTTAGATTAGATTAGAATTAATTTAAAGTTTTGCATTCTAGAATAAATTTGTTTTAGTTTTTAGTAATTCTTTATGCAAATATTTTGAGAGAAATCCAACAATCATACAAAAAACCCAAATCTGGGAAACTGGTCCCATTACACCCAATCAGAGTGACTATCCCAAACAGAAAAGGAACTTATTTAAGGTTTGGACCAGGTGTTTATCCCTCTTATTGTTGCCACAGATTTCTGAGGCCTCAACATTTTGGCGCTAGAAGGAGGGCCTGACTATGAATGGAATATAAACCTAAACCTCAAACTAGAAGCCCTCATAAGATTAGATCTCCCCAAAATCATCCTAAAACTTCCTGATCAAACTCTAAATCACCAACTTAGAAATAAAAAATTGTAGAAACTTTCCCTTATCTCCTGAAATATTTTGACAGTCATCTGCTTTAGAATTCACTCCTAAGTCTCCCAAAATTCAGTCTTTAATTCAGAAATTAGAAGGAATCTCTATTTCTACAGAAAATCCTGTTAATTCAGAAGTTTCTGAAGAAAGCATTACTTCCCTATTCAAAGAAACTGGTATATTAACCCGATCCAAAAGTGAAAGACTTGTAATTCTTCCTTGTATAGAATCACATCGCAAAAAAATTTCTATATCCATATCTAAGTTAGATACAAGTGAAGTCACATCAAATTTTCCTTCAGTTACTTCTTCACATCTTATTATTCAATCTACATCTTCCATTTCCTCTACTCACACAATCAGTACTATCACAAGTAGTATTGTTCCAATTGTAAGTTCTACATATATCCCCCCTACTTCTGGATCTACTTTTGTATCTTCATAGACTTCAAATCCAATTATGGCTAACAGACCTTGGACAAATCCTGGTGCTGTATTAATTGCAAATCAAAATCCTCTTGCAGGTCATCCTGAAAAATGGATACCAAAATATAATCCAAATGATGGTCTTCCTGCTGAAGAACATATCAGTAATTTTATGTTACCCATGAATCTTAATGGAGTTTCACATGAATACATTGTAGTCAGATTGTTTCCTTATACTTTATAAGGATCTGAAGGATCCTAGTACTTTTCACTTCCAACAAAATCTATTGCCGATTGGGAAACTTTTGAACAAGTTTTTCTTGCAAAATTTGGAGATGATAGAATAGTTGCATATTTAATCAATGCCCTTTCCAATCTAAAAGCAAATTCAGTTGAAAGTATCAAAGATTTCAACTCCAGATTTAACAAGTTATTAAAAAAATTCCCAACCGCTTCCAAGCTTGTTGTTGATGTAAAAATAGAGTGGTATATTTCTTCCTTACCTTCTAATATAGCTATTTTTGTAGATAAAGCTGGTAAAGCTACCCTTTTAGAAAACATGAAAGAAGCCCTTGCTGTAGAGAAAAGAACCTTAGCATTAGAAAAACGATCAGAGATAGAAGATAGAAAATCAAAGAAAGTGACATTTAGTCAAGATTCCAAAAAGAAAGTCTTGAAAGATCCATTTGATCTTGAAAGTCTTCAAAAATTGTTAAAGACTATGTCAAATGACATGATTGATATAAAGAAACAAGTTTTTGAATCATCGGTACCTAAGAAATCATATTGCCCATTTAAGAAAAATCCTTCTTCAACTTCTCAACCTCCAAATGCTATTTCAAATGCCGAATCTGATCAAGATACTGAAGATTCCTCACCATCTGAACAAGAACCAGAGTCTAAGGAAGAAGCTGAACTAAATGGCTTATGGGATTTCATTATCCCCTCAGAAGAAGAAAGAGAATCTATGCATGTGTCTACTAGAAGCAAATCTTCTCCTGATTAAACTATATCAAATCAGAAATAGAAGTCTCTCCCCACAAAGGAAAAAAAATAGCCAAAAAATATAAAACTGTTCAAACAGATCCTATTTCATCTGATCCTATGAAAACTTCCAAAACTTCGATAGTTTCAGATACAGTGGAATACAATATAGTTGAAGATATGAAAAACACCAAAACAAATATTTCATTACATGAAATGACCAAACTTAAACAACAACAGAAAATTTTACTTAAAGAACTCAAGGAAATCCCTGTAGATCCTATACAACCACCAATTATAGCTCAAGCTTCGAAAGATATGGAAAAACCTCTGTCATCTCCAAACAAAGTAAATCCCAATGATCTTGTTTTAATTGGTGATAGATCTATTTCTCACACTCCTCCTTTACTTTTGACTTATGATATTTTCAACAAAAATGTTCATAATTGTCTTATTGATTCAGGAGCTTCTTCAGACATCATGCCAAGAATAGTGTGTACAAAATTGAATATCACTCCTCAAAAATTGGTTGTACATATAGTTTAATTAGATAGAACAAAAGTTGAAGTCATTGGAGAAACGTTGTCAGTATCCATTAGACTATCATCCAATCCAAAGGTATTGCAAGTAATTGATATTTTGGTCGCAGACATCCCTCAATTTTATGGTCATATTTTAAGCAGGGATTGGTATGAAATTTTACATGGATATTTCGCTATTGATTGGTCACATATGTGGTTACCATATAATGGTAAACCAAATAAAATCAAAGTTGATCGCAAAAAAATTATAAAACATACAGTCACTGAACTAGAAGAAAAAAAAGAATCTGTAGCTTTCACCAATAATATTATTGGAAATTATTCAGCTGAATCATTTCTTGGATCGTTCAATGCCCATATTTCACCTTTTTCAACGAACACTGCTATTTCTCAAATTGAAAACTTTTCTCAAACAAACACTTCTAGATGTGTTAACCTTAGCAATAAAATTTCGAAAAATTCTTTGTTTTTGACATTATACTTTGATGGTTCAAAATCAGAAGATGGTGCAGGAGAAGGTTGCATTTTAATCAATCCACAAGGAGAGAAAACAATGCTAGCTTTCAGACTCGAATTCCAATGCACAAATAATACCGCGGAATATGAAGCATTGATACAAGGTATGTACAAAGCTATTAGTTTAAATGTTAAATATTTGCAGGTATATGGAGACTCTGAAATAATTTTTAGACAAGTCAGAAATACAATTCATTGTATTTTTGGACATTTGAAACACTATCAAGCTCTAACTCAGAGCCTTACATTCCATTTTTCTTGATTTAATATCTCCACTGTTCCTAGATTACAAAACGTGAGTGCTGATTTACTTGCTAATGTATCATCTAAGCTTATACCATCCGAAGAATTTAGCCCAGACATATTTTCAATCGAGTTAATTTTTAGGCCTTCCATTCCTGATAATGTAACAAATTGGAGAGTATTTAACAATGATGTAGATATAGTAGACTTTCTTACTTCATACAGAGCTTATGAAGGTCAAATCGTAGATGAACAAGAACATTACTTACATATTGAAGATAAACAAAATACTAATCCAATTCCCAAATCTGTAGTCAAAATGGAAGATCTCTATGATTTGAAAGATAGATTTAAAAAGATCATCAATTCAAAAACTCAGAGTTCTACTCTAAAATTTGAATTGATTAATCTTTGTACACTAGAGAAACCTCAAAACATCAACCTAGGTCTTTGTTTAAAACTGGAAGAAAGGTTGTCACTCATTAAGTTGTTGAAAACATATAAAGATATATTTGCATGGGATTATTCAGATCTCAAGACATATGATACTTCCATAATTCAACATACCATACCTATGACCTCAGATGATAAGCCTGTTCGACAAAAACTTAGAAAGATCCACCCAAATTTAGAAAATCAAATTAAATCTGAATTAAATAAAATGCTCAAAGCCAAAGTTATTTTTCCTGTTAGAAATTCGAAATGGGTGTAAAAAATGGTCCAAGTCAGAAAAAAGAATGGAGACATTAGGATTTTCATAGACTTTAGAAATTTGAACAAAGCTTGCCAAAAATATAATTTTCCCTTGCCTACCATGGAACAGATATTACAGTCAGCTGCAGGATCTAAATTGATGTCTTTTCTTGACGGATTTTCAGGATATAATCAGATTATGGTACATCCAGATGATATATTAAAGACAACATTCAGGACAAAGTGGGGAACATACGCATATCAAAAAATGCCTTTTGGGTTGACTAATGCTGGTGCTACATTTCAATGTGCTATGGATATAGCTTTCAAAGGATTAATAAATAACTCAGTTGTTATATACTTATATGACAACACTTTTTACTCTAAGCATAGAAACAATCATGTTAATCACCTAAAACACATTTTTGAAAGATGTAGAAAATTTGGTATTTCCTTGAATCCAAAAAAATGTTATTTCGCCTTATCAGAAGGTAAATTATTAGGGTTCATTGTCTCTAAAAAAGGAATTTATATTGACCCTAATAGGATTCAGGAAATTGAAAACATCCCTTTACCACATAATAAAAAAACGATGCAATCATTTTTAGGACAAATTAATTTTTTTTAAATATTTGTTCCTGATTTCTCCCAACTCATCTTACCCCTACAATCAATGATAAAAAAAAATTCAATTTTTAAATGGGGAAAATATGAGAGAAATTATTTCGAGTTGATTAAAAAGGCTATCATCAAAGCTCCTTATTTAATGACTCTTGATTTTCTTAAGCCATTTTTATTATATACATTTTCTTCTGATACATCATACACAATAGTTTTAGCACAACTAAATGATCAGAACATTGAAGCACCGATTTCGTTTTTTAGTTCTAATCTTCAAGGTATTGAGTTAAATTATTTAGCCGTGGAAAAACAAGCTTATGTTGTATTTAAAGATTTGAAACATTTTAGACCTTTTCTCCTAAAAACACATACTAAAATAATAGTACCTTACTCAGCAGTAGGGAAATTATTAATCCAATGAGAAGTAGGAGAAAAGAGAGCAAATTGGGTCACTGCACTTCAAGAATATGATGTAGAGATACATCCTGCTAGAATTGTTAAAGGTTAAGGTCTTTGCAGGATGTTAATTGGAGCCTCTCATTTATCAACAGACGAAGACTAATCAAATGAAATACAACTATCCAAGGTAAGCCTAAACGATTCTCAGTCACAATATGTTGATCTGAAATTTTTCTTACAAAATGGATATGCTCCATTATATCTCAATTATACAACAAAGCGTGCTATGAGACTTCAAGAAAATCAATATCAACTCATAGATGATATCCTATTTAGAAAGAATTGTGATTTTGTATTATTGAGATGAAAGAGAAAACTGAAGCTGAAAAATTAATGTAGGAATTACATGATGGACCAGTTGGAGGTCATTTCAGAGGAAACACCACAACTCATAAAATGCTACATGTTGGTTACTATTGGCCAACTCTACTTAAATATTCACATGAATACACAAGAAAATGAAAAGTGTGTCAAACTGTAGCAGGGAGAGAAAGGAAAGCAACATTTCCGCTACAACCAGTAAATATCCAACAACCATTTGAACAATGGGGGTTAGATATCATAGGTGAAATCACTCGAAACTCTTCTAAACAACATAAGTATATTCTAACTGCAACAGATTATTTCACAAAATTGGTGGAAGCTATCCCATTAAAGGTGGTTAATACACAAAGTATTATAGATTTTATTGATCAGTTCATAATCATAAAATTTTGCCTCCCATCAACTTTGATATTCAATAATGCATCTTACTTTTCTGGAAATTCTATGATTGAATTTGCTTTGAAAAGAGGTTTTAATTAAAATACTCGGCTAATTATTATCCACAAGGTAATGGATTAGTTGAATCTAAAAATAAAAACCTTATCAAAATTACCAAACGAACTATAGAAGTAAATCATAAAAATTGGCAAAAAGCACTATTATTTTCTCTTTGGGCTGACAAAATCACCCAGAAAGCCTCAATAGGTACTTCTCCATTTGTGTTATTTTATGGGAAAGAAGCAGTCCTACCCACAAATATAACAATACCATCATTTTCTTTAGTGCAATTTATTTATGAAAATACTTCGTCTTCCCTTCAACTTAGACAAGATCAAATTTTTAAGATGGAAGAACAGAGAGAAAAAGCCAAAGCCATACACACTCATCATCAAAAAATAGTGAAAACCTCGTTTGACACAACATCCATGAGCTCAAAAGATTTTGAAATTGGAGACCTTGTTTTGAAATGGGATAAGGCACATGAGGAAAAGGTAAGCATACCAAATTCCAAAGATTATGGCTTTGTCGATTTCAAATCATTGAGAAAATAGTCATATCCACCTTTTTGTTGGAAAACTTATCGGGTAAGAAAGATTCCTTGCCTGTGAATGGTCAAATTCTTAAAAAATATTTCTCTTAGGTCAAGCTTTAAAATTTTAATTTTTTCTTTAGGAAAATAAAAGGTTGAAAATAACATCACTTTTGGTTTATTCAAATTTTCAAAATTTCTGATTAATTATTTTGATTTTTCACTTCTATAAATAAGTGAAGTAAAAAGATGATTATAACTATGAGAATTGAATAAACTTTATTTTTTTGAAACAATTTAAAATTTACTAAAGACATTTACTTTCTGAAAAGACTCTTGATATCATAAAATATAGTTTTTATGTATTAGTCAAGAAAGGAAATTTTTAACTTAGCAAGGCTTCCCTACAAAAAGGTATCTACCAACTAATTATCATCCATAACTCTTAAACGAGCTAATGATTAGTCCCATCTGATAAAATTTCTTCTTCAAAGTATAATTCAAAAAAGAAAAAGAAATATATATGATGCACAAATTCAAAAGAAAATAAGTCTCATCACGAGCTTGTTTATCATGATCATAGAGAAATAATCTAGACTGATATTACCAATATTGCATACCACAACAGGGTAATAGCTAAATGATTATAAAAAAATCAATAGACAAGGGGTCTCATCATGAGCAAGCTTGTTCAGTATAAAATTACTATCATTGAATGATATTGTCATTATCAGGCTACCAAACCTAGACAATGGTTTGTTGGAAATATTGTCATTGATGGCAAAGGAGCACAAAGGAGCAGCACCAAGAAAAGGGAGCAGATCATATTCATATGGAATTGTTGCAAAGAAAGAAGGTAAAGTGGAAGAGGCTACAAGAGCAGTGTTTAGATAGGAATTAGTTTTTTTTTAACAGTGAGGGTTTTGTTTTGTAAGCCTACGAGAAAATTAGACAGAAAGGCAACTGATTAGAATATCAGGCTAGAAAATAACTCCTATGTAAATATTTACTATTAATACAGAGAACAGGTTCCAAATTCATATGTTATATACATTTAATGCTTGATTCAGTTTTAACTCATGTGAAATTCATGGTTTGGCACAATATATGTGTGCAGATGAATCAGACATATTTAAAGGAATTCCGAGACTATGTGTTTAAAGATTTGAATACTCAACATGTAATTGAATTCTGGATGGATAACATATGATTGAGCATCGATCACAGAATGGATCGATGCCTTCAAAGAAAAATTTAGCCATTCAAATTGATGTCAATTGCGCATAGTGTAGAGACAGAGTTCCTGGTCGAATTAAGCAACAGGAAGTTGAATGATTCGTAACTAACCTAATGAATGAATGGTGAACCGAAAGTGATGGAACCGTGAATTGATAAAATAGTGGAGAACGCGCAAGAGTAAAGTAGAACCAAGAACTGACATGGCATGGAAACGTGAATAGAAGGCACAGTAAAACGATAAATTTGAAGAGTGGAACTATGAGCCAATAACGAAGATGGAAAAGTGAAGCGGTTTCACAAAACAACAATGTTCTTATCGCACCGTTTTTAGGAGGGTAAGCGGTAAAGGTTAAATGAACAAGATAGCATTAAGAGGGTGACATGTGGCATTCTAAAACCACTTATTTTGCGTAGGTTGGGAACAATTAAATAACATGAAACTTGGTGTGCGAATTCTGTCAGATTGGGAAGTTAAAAGAGGCGGAGTGCGATGACCGTTTGATTGATGAAAGGTTGATGCAGATTGGTTCAACGATTGGGATTAGAACGCACAACAGAGTGAACTGAAATTTCTGATTTTCAGTGTAAAGGTACATTTAAATAGACTGTGGGGTCAATACCTGTTGATTGATGTGTTTTGTTTTAAACCAAAAGTATATAAGGAGCGGAATGGTAAAAAGGTGTGGGACCCGAGTATATTTATATGATGGCACTTTGGTACATTTAACCAAAGTATGAATTGTGAAGCATGGGCTGAATGTATTATGTTTAAAAATGGGTTTTTAACCAAAGTAAAATTCAAATTATATAGAGAGGATATTTATCATGGTTTATAACCATAGGTTTTTGAAAAGTGCAAAGCTACAAGGAAGGATTAAAGGTGAGTTCGTAAAGTTGTGGCCCGAATATTTATATATATATGCAGGCCTATTGAACGAGCATCGGTGTATGTGAAAAGTAATAAATTAGTGGAATGGTAAGTTATAAAGATTTTATAACTTATGGTAAGGTTTGATTATTAATGCTGAGGATGGACAGATTGATGGAGGCATTATTGATATATGATTGGCACATTAGTATTTAATTAAAAGTTTCAAGTGGGGATAAATAATTTATTCGGAAATATGTTGTATGGTTTATACCATAGGTCATGAAGAAAATAGCTTCCGCATATGAAGTTACTACCGGTTGGGGTCCTAAATAGCTTGCTCATTTGAAGGTTAAATATAATAGCTTCCGCATAAGAGTTTGACTCTATTTTGAGGTTGATGAGAACAACTTTCGTGCCATATATTTGGGGTTGATGTGCATGTGGATATGCATAATTAAATATATATGCAAATTATGGGTGAACGCAGCAAAAAAGACTCAGGAAATGGAAGAAACATGGCAGTTATGCAGCAGAGCTAGAATATAACAGTAGAAACTGAAAAGACAATGACAACAACAGAAAAGACAAATACACAGCGAGCCAAGAGCTGAAAAGGTTGAGTGAGATATATTTGTTGTAACTGTTAATGTAAATGAATTAATTATTTTTTATTGTATGTGATGCAAAGGCAAGTCTCCATAGGCATAGGCAAAAATCTAATAAGTGTTGAAATGATTACTTCTGTATTTTTGGTTGATGTATTAACCAGAACTAAAGAGTGAGGAATCGAATGGGTGGAAGGAATAGAGTCAGGCCTATTCACTTTAAATTTCCTGTAGGATGCAAACAGTCATGCAGTTATCTATATAAAACATGTAATATCAGTGTGCATAACAAGAAGAATGAGGGGCATAAGGGAAGAGAGTGGAAGAAGAAGAAGGAGCAGAAAGAGAAGCTGTAAGGTTCCAGAGATGAGATAAGGTAGATATGAAGGTTGGAGGACAGCAGTGAAGAAGGAATAGAACAAAGCTAATATCCAGGTAAACCAGCATGTGTTTTCATAGTTGTGTGAGGAAGTTGGCACTTCCATATCAAGTTGTAGCTTGATAGATGTCTAGTTGTAGTTGCCTGAGGTAGGAGCCTCCTGTAGGCTGGAGCCTACATAAAATCAGTGGTGAGAGGGAGTTGGAGCTTCCTTGCAAATTGTAGCTTGCATAATTGAGGTGGTAGCCTCTTGTAGGTTGGAGCCTACAGAAAATCAGTGGTGAGAGGGAGTTGGAGCTTGCCTTTGCATCACAACAATAATAAGATGTGGTTTTCTCCCTTATGGGTTTCCACTTATATCTATTGTCCATGTGGATGATGATTATGTGTTGATGTTTTGTAATTTATCTTCTTAATACTTGCTACACACATATTAATATTGTTCTTTCATTATATATTAATTAGAACCATGAAATGAAGATGTAAATAAATGTAAAAGAAATTTTAAAAGACCATGAAGTGTTAAACTGATTCAACCCCCCCTCTCAGCTTAACTATGGGTCCAACAATTGGTATCAGAGCAAGTTCCTTCTGTATCAATTTAACAACTCGAAGGAAATCCTTGGTCCCCAAGATGGCTAGTCTAGAAGGTTGCTCGACAAATAAAGTCCCTCTGTTTACTGGCACAAACTATGCCTTCTGTAAAATAAGAATGAGGATGTACATAATATCTCTAGGAATAGAAGTTTGGGCTACTGTGGAATTAGGATATGCCCCAAAGGATTCTGACACAGAGAAAGAATCCATACAAGATTTTATAGCTAATGCAAAAGCCATGAATGTACTCTTAAGTGGTTTGTGTGAGGTAGAATTTATCAAATTAATGCACAACAAGACTGCCAAAGAAATATGGGATACATTAGAAAGTATCCATGAGGGAGATAAAAAGGTTAAGGCTGCCAAGCTGCAAGTCTATAGAGCCCATTTTGAAAATATAAAAATGAATGAAGAAGAAGATGTTGCCAGTTTCTTCTTAAGGGTTGCAGAAATTGTGAATAACATGAAAGCTCTAGGAGAAACCATTAGAGAATGTGTAATTGTACAAAAGATATTGAGATCTTTACCATCCAGGTTTAACCCCAAGGTTTCTGCCATAGAAGAAACAGTTGACTGGGAAACATTGACCATGAACCAATTACTTGGAAACTTGACAGCTTATGAAATGAGACTTCCACAGAGGAAGTAAAATATGAGGGAGGTATCCTTTAAGGCAGAAAAGTGCAAAGAAGAAAAGGAAGATACATGCTCCTGCTCTGATGAAGAAGAGGCCAAATTTTTCAGAAGATTGGATAGAGGCTCAGGCAAGTATAAAGGTAAACTTCCATTTAAATGCTTTAACTGTGGAAGAGTTGGGCACTATCCTTCTAAGTGTCCTAAAAAGAAAACAAAGAATCAGACTCAAGAGACAGAGAAAAAGAAAACAAATAACTGGAAGAAAGGGAAGAGATTCAATATAAAATTATTCTATGCTCAACAAGATAGTAGTGCTTCTGAAAACTTAGATGAATCCTCAAATGAAGAAGAAGCCTCTGAATTTGTGTTGACGGCCAAGGAAGAGTCTGAAGGATTTCTTCTAGAAGATAAGGAATAAGGCGAGATAGATCTTGAGGGGGAGCTAAGAAGTGCCCCGGAGGAAATAGACAGACTTAAACTCAAGTGAAGAAAACAAAGAGACATTCTCCTGAAATATGTAAAAGAACAACCAAATTTAGAAGATCTCATTCAGTTGAAGGTAGAACTTGAAGAAGCTAAGAAAGTGGAAGACACTCTACTAAGGCAAATTAAGGATAGAATTCAGAAGCAAGAGAAATTGGAAGAAGAAGTGGTATGCCTGAGAAAGAAATTAGAAAAATCCCAAAGGGAATTATCAATGAATACTCCATGAATGACAAGCTCTGAACAGTTGGATAAAATTCTAAATGCTCAAAGATCTCCTCTCATAAAGGTTGGATACGCTACAAAGGAGAAACCAGCAAATCCAAGGTAGAAGATAACCAGAATATCACTTTTGTAAAAGTTGTAAATGATAATGAAGCAGCTCAAAAGATTCCTACAAAAGTAGATGCCAAAAAAAACATGACCTGCAATGAAGTAAAAAAAAACAAGTAGGAACCTCAAATAACAAATAATGAAATAAAGAAACAATCAGTTGAAAAAGGCTCTTACACTCCTGAATATGAATTGAATAAATTCGGAAATTGTCAAAGGAGGTTCTTTCCTCCTATGAGATATATCACTTCTTTTTCCTGCCACAAACTGGGACATACTACAGCATACTGTCAGATAAATAAAATCTATTCCAACCAGTAAAGGATGCAGAAAATGAAAATACTACCTCAATCAAAAAAAATGGAGAGGACAACCTTTCACCAGGTACACTAATCGTTTCCATGGGTATTTTTTTTCTGTAAGGGGTTCAATCATAAATTCTTGGAGTGAAAAAAGTATGGACAAAGATTGATTTATGAAAACTAAAATAAATTTATGAACAATGGACAATTCACTCATAATCCATTCAGAAATATAATCAAATGCTTTGTCTGCCATAAAATCGGGCACAAGTCTCACAAATGTCCTCTCAAAGACTGTGGTCCATCTTCTTAGGAAAGGTACCAAAAAAATAGCAGCATGCAGTGGAAAAAGAAGTTGAATAAGTGTGACCTGGCTCTAATAGCTCAATATCAAAAAATCCAATGGTATATGGACAGTGGATACTCAAATCATATGACTAGAGATCGAAGCAAGTTTGTAACCTTTGATGAAAAGAAATCAGGAAATGTAACATTCGGCAATGATAAAGTAGGGAAAATCAAAGGAAAAGGCTCAGTTAGTCTGAATAATGGAAGAGGAGAGGCTTAAGATGTAATATTTGAGGATGGGCTAAAAGCCAATCTGCTAAGTGTCAGTCAAATGTGTGATAAAGGCTATGAGGTCCTTTTCAGAGCCCAAGATTGTGAAGTAAGATTTAGCACCACAAGAAAGACCTTGATCAAATGAATTCGAACAGAAAGTAACGTCTATATAGTGAATGAAGAGAATGAAACGTGCCACATAAGTAAACTTGACGAATCATGGTTTTGGCATAGAAGATTGGGACACCTAAACTTTTACCACATCATCAGTCTGAGCAAGAAAAATGCAGTTAGAGATATGCCTGCAATAAAGAAGCCTCCAAATACCATATGTAAATCCTACGAGCTGGGCAAGCAGACCTGCAAATATTTCAAGGCCAAAGATAAACTATCTACAAGTAGGCCACTTCATCTTGTACACATGGACCTGTGTGGACCTTCAAGAACTAATGCACCAGGTGGAGAATCTTATTTCATGCTGATAATAGATGATTTTACCAGATTGACGTGGGTGGCATTTCTCAAATATAAATCTAAAGCAGTTGAGAAATTCAAGATATTCAAGGCATTGGCATAAAATCAAATAGGATGCAAGCTAAAGTGCATCAGATCAGACATAGGAGGTGAATTCGCAGACTATGATTTTGCAGACCTATGTAATGAACATGGGATAAAACAACAATTTACAATTGCAAGTACACCTCAACATAATGGAGTGGCAGAGAGGCAAAACGAGTCAGTAGAATAGATTTCCAGAGCTATGATGCAAGAAATTAACATTCCCCAAACCTACTAGGCAGAAGTTGTACACACATATGTTCACATTCTCAACAAAGCTCATCTAAGACCAAATTGTGATAAGACTCCTTGCAAATTATGGCATGGTAAACCAGCATCAATCAAGCACTTTAGAGTCTTTGGAAGTAAGTGTTTCATAAAAAATAATGATGAAAAATTGGGGAAGTTTGATGCAAGAGCTGATGAAGGAATATTTTTAGGATATGCATCCAAGATTAAGGGTTACAGGTGCTACAACAAAAGACTGCACAAAATTTTGGAAAGCATTGATGTAAGATTTGACGAAGATATACCAAACAAAACAAGAAGCACAAGTTGTGCCAATCCTCTAGATGATCATGAAGCTGAGAACCAAGATAATGATGAACATAGCAAGACAACAAAAGATACTAAATTAAACTCAAAAGGTCCCTCAAGAGACACTCAAAATAACCATCCAGAAGATCAAATCATTGGGGACAAGAGTGTGGGAGTCCAGACAAGAAGACAACTTTTTGAACAGACAGAAGAAGTATACCTAGCCATGCTATCTCTAATAGAGCCGAAGAAGTTCGAAGAAGCCAATAAAGACAAAAACTGGGTAAATGCTATGAATGAAGAACTAGACCAAATTGAGAAGAATAATACCTGGGAGTTAATTCCAAGACCCACTGGGAACAATGTCATTGGCACAAAATGGATATTCAAGAATAAGATGAATGAAAAAGGGCAGGTAATTAGAAATAAAGCCAGACTTGTATGCAAGGGGTATTCTCAAATTGAAGGACTTGATTATGATGAAACCTTTGCCCCTGTTGCTAGAATGGAAGCAATCAAAATGTTTTTGGCCTTTGCATGCTATCATGATTTCAGGGTATACCAAATGGATGTGAATTCTGCCTTCCTGAATGGAGACTTAGAGCAATAATTCTGCATGGAACAACCTGAAGGATTCTCATTAACAGATAAACATGAATATGTGTGCAGATTAAAGAAATCCTTATATGGTCTAAAACAAGCTCCTCGTGCATGGTATTCAAGGATGGACAAATACTTACAAAAACAAGGGTTCAAGAAAGGAGGATTAGACAGAAATTTGTACATAAAGGCTAATGAAAATGAACTCTTAATTGTATTACTGTATGTAGATGACATCATGTTTGGTAGCAACAAAGATGAGTTAGCAAAAGGATTTACTGAATAAATGAAATCAGAATTTGAGATGTCTATGATTGGAGAGCTCACCTTCTATTTAGGACTTCAAATTCAAAAAAAGAACACAGGAATATTCATTTCGCAAGAAAAATACTTAAGAGAAATGTTGAAAAGGTTTCAAATGGAAGATTGCAAACCTGTGTCAATTTCCATGTTCATTGGACGCAAACTTTGTGCTAATGATGGATCTGCAAATGTAGATCAAAAAATTTACATATCCATGATAGGAATTCTGCTATACCTAACTACTTCTAGACCAGATATTATGTTGCCAGTAGGTCTTGTGGAAAGATATCAAGCAGCACCAAAACAAAATCACTTACTTGCAATCAAGAGAATATTTAGATATCTACAAGGAACTGCACATTATGGCCTATGGTATCCAAAATGAAAAAGCTTCACATTGAAAGCATACATAGATGCAGATTGGGCCAGTTGTGTGGATGACAGGAAAAGCACAAGTGGAAATGCATTTTATTTGGGAAAAATTCTAGTGGCACGTCTAAGCAAGAAGCAAACTTCTATCTCTCTATCCACAGAAGAAGCAGAATACATAGCAGTAGCAGCATGTTGCACACAAGTAATGTGGATGAAACAAACTCTCCAAGACATGAAGGTAAGCATTGATGAACCCATTTCTATCAAATGTGACAATACAAGTGCAATAATTATATCAAAAAAATCTTGTACTTCATTCAAAAACAAAGCACATCCCAATAAAGTACCACTTCCTCAGAGAACAAGTAGCATAGAAATTGGTGAAGTTGGAATATGTACCAACAAAGGAACAAAAAACAGACATATTCACAAAACCTCCTTCTAAAGAACCATTCGAATATCTAAGAGACAAACTAGGGGTAGTGTCTGCAGATGTTACTCTCTGATATGATTGAAAAAATAATAATAATAATAAGGGCTGCATACAAGAAACAGGATCAATGCAGAAGGCAAGTGATAGTTAATATCAGACAAGAAAGAATCATTCCAGGGGGAGAGCAGTCAATAAATTTTCATAAAAGAGCTAGAACAATGGAGCAGTGCATGGAACAGGTCCTCAAGATTAGAGGAAATGAAAAGATCGAAACTAAATTGGGAAATGTGCAACCATTTTTCATTGATGTCAAAGGGGGAGGAAAAGCAAGAAAAAGAAGAAAGGGTCTTTTGAAAATCAAGCAGAGGAAGTCCTAAAGGAAGCATTGGAGTATAGCCATCAATGCCAAAGGGGGAGACTGTTGGAAATATTTTCATTGATGGCAAAGGAGAACAAAGGAGTAGCACCAAGACAAGGGAGTAGATCAGATTCAGATGGAATTGTTGTAGAGAAATAAAGTAAAGTGACAGAGGCTACAAGAGGAGGGTTTAGACAGGAAGTATTTTTTTTTAACAGTTAGGGTTTTGTTTTGTAAGCCTACGAGAAAATTAGACAGAAAGGCCATTGATTAGAATATCAGGCCAGAAAATAACTACTATGTAAATATTTACTGTTAATACAGATAACAGGTTACAAATTCATATGTTATATACATTGACTGATTGATTCAGTTTTAACTCATGTGAAATTTAGGGTTTGGCACAATATATGTGTGCAGATGAATCGGACATATTTAAAGGAATTCTGAGACTGTTTGTTTAAAGATTTGAACATTCAACATGTAATTGAATTCTGGCTAGATAACATATGATTGAGCATCGATCACAGAATGGATCGATACCTTTAAATAGAAATTTAGCCATCCAAATTGATGTCAATTGCGCACAGTGTAGAGACAGAGTTCCTGGTCGAATTAAGCAACAAGAAGTTGAATGATTTGTAACTAACCTAATGAAGGAATGGTGAACTGGCAGTGATGGAACCGTGAATTGATAAAATAAGGGAGAACGCACAAGAGTAAAGTGGAACCAAGAACTGAGATGGCATGGAAACGTGAAGAGAAGGCATAGTATAACGATAAATTTGAAGAGTGGAACTATGAGCTAATAGCGAAGATGGAACAGTGAAGCAGTTTCGCAAAAAAACAATGTTTTTATCACACCGCTATTAGGAGGGTAATCGGTAAAGGTTAAATGAAGACGATAGTGTTTAGAGGGCAACACGTGGCATTCTAAAACCACCTATTTCACGTAGGTTGGGAACAATTATATAACATGCAACTTGGTGTGCGAATTCTGTCAAATTGGGAAGTTAAAAGAGGCAGAGTGTGATGACCATTCGATTGATGAAAGGTTGATGCAGATTGGTTGAACGGTCGATATTAGAACGTGCAACGGAGTGAAATGACGTGTTTGATCGTCAGTGTAAAGGTACATTTAAATATACTGTGGGGCCGATACATGTTTATTGATGTGTTTTGTTTTAAACCGAAAGTATATAAAGAGCAGAATGGTAAAAAGGTGTGGGACCTGAGTATATTTATATGATGGCACTTTGGTACATTTAACCAAAGTATGAATTGTGAAGCATGGTCGGAATGTATTATGTTTAAAAATGGGTTTTTAACCAAAGTATAATTCAAATTATATAGAGAGGATATTTATCATGGTTTATAACCATAAGTTTTTGAAAAGTGCAAAGCTACAAGGAAGGTGAAAAAGGTGAGTTCATAAAGTTGAGGCCCGAATATTTATATATATATATATATATATATATATATATATATATATATATATATATATATGCAGGCCTATTGAATGAGCATCGATGTATGTGAAAAGTAATAAATTAGTGGAATGGTAAGTTATAATTTTTTTATAACTTATGGTAAGGTTTGATTATTAATGCTAAGGATGGACAGATTGATGGAGGCATTGTTGATATATGATTGGCACTTTAGTATTTAATTAAAAGTTGCAAGTGGGGATAAATAATTTCATCAGAAATATGTTGTGTGGTTTATACCATAGGTCATGAAGAAAATAGCTTCCGCATATGAAGTTACTACTGGTTGGGGTCCAAAATATCTTGCTCATATGAAGGTTAAATACAATAGCTTCGGCATAAGAGTTTGACTCTATTTTGAGGTTGATGAGAACAACTTTCATGCCATATATTTGGGGTTGATGTGTATGTAGATATGCATAATTAAATATATATGAAGATTATGGGTCAACGCAACACAAAAGACACAGGTAATGGAAGAAATAGGGCAATTATGCAACAGAGCTAGAATATAACAGTAGAAACTGAAAAGACAATGACATCAGCAGAAAAAACAAATACACAGCGAGCCAAGGGCTGAAAAGGTTGAGTGAGATATATTTGTTGTAACTTTTAATGTAAATTAATTAATTATTTTTTATTGTATGTGATGCAAAGGCAAGTCTCCATAGGTGTTGAGGAGGTAAATCCGCAAGCTCCTAGTTACGAATGAAAGACTTGGGATAAGAGCCTACCTGAATTCCAACGCTAGATCTGAAGAAGAAGATGTCCCCGTCCTTCAGCCCTGGCAGATCACAATCCTTCTACGATCTCCGTGGATGAACACCTGCACACAGAAGAAACGAACAGATACATGCATAGGAACCAGCATACGTAACTAAACATCGGTCAGAAAAGATATTACTCGCATTAACATGATGGAAAAAGGAGTGGAACCATAATCATAGTCATCTATTAAAACGATAAACGAATAGAAGTTACAACCAAGTTCTGACGTCGCAGCTTCCTTCGAACGGGTCTCCGGTCGTCCACGTCTCGCAAAGCTCGCCAAGGAAAGTGAAAACCTCTCCAGAGTCTCGTAACAATGGTCTCCTCGCTTGAATGGGCCTTAAGGGAAAGAAGGGATTCTTTACAGCACAAAGGCACTTGGGAATAGGGAGATGCAAAGCTTCAACACTTCAAGACTAGCTTGCCATGGATCTGAGCAAGCTTTTATAGATGGGGAAGGAGGGAGTTGGGATCCCTATTATTATGGGATTGGCCTTATCAACAAGGAAGGTTCCATAGAAGGTGGCAAAACTACTTCCCTTCCATAGAACTCCCGTGGCCAAACCTCCCAACTCAAGATAGGCAGTGGTTGTGAGTTTGTTTGAACTCAACTTCCGCCATCCATATATAAAAAACAGTCCCTAAAATGGGTGGCGCAATTGCTGCTCTATGACAGAGCGCCAAGTGGCGCGACCTCTTTACAGGATTTCCCTGAGTGGCGCGAGTACTGAACTGTCTACCCGCGCCAATGCAAAAAGAGATGTTTTTCATGGATTTTGCAAGGAGATGTCTCAAGGGGAAATGAAGCTCATACTCAGAGGGATGCAATGATGATGTTTTCAGTGCATGACAGTGTTCACAGGTCACATTATGGGTCCTCCATTGTGCGGGACGGGGAATGGTAGGGACGGTGACAAATTACTGTGTAACAGATGCCCCCTAAAGCATGAGGCCCGAGAGAGAGGGGTGAAATGCTTTACGAGAACATGTCCAACTGAAGGCCCGCCGTCGGAAAACCTGCACAGAAAGATACAACTGATATCTCAAGTACATGATGTATATATATGGTATGGACGCAGCCATCCGAAACAGAGTGTGCTATAATCCGGATCTAGGGTATGGGCGCAGCCATCCAACTAAGATCAAACAAATAGACTCAGGTATGGTCGCAGCCATCCAATCAGTGAGTCATGTACATAATGATAATAATCCACAATCGCAGCCTGGATTACAACAGACACAATCCAGGGTCTTGCGCTCCATCTCGACCCAAATAAGTACAAGTTCTAGCATGCGAATGTGTGAGCTGATGTCAAACATGCAAGAACATCGTCTGATTACCAGCCAATGATGAACGCTGTTAACAGACGCGAGAGAAACCACTAATAATGACAATGGTCCTCAAGGTACTACAGGTACAATCTACGGCGTGCGAATAAATGAGTTGGCGTCGAACACCCGCAGAATCATTCGATCGGAAGTCAATGATGTAAACTTCACGTCGAATGCGACGAACCTGCCATTGAGGCATGCAGGCTCCAAGGTACCATCAGGAGTCTCTAGACCAACTTCCCGGATAATGAGTTGAAGTCGACAGGAAGTGACCTTGATCGAAGGTGGGCCATAATGATTCCCACATCATCGACACGAGACAGAGGAACATAATGTTTGTTGTGAATTAGGATCATATGAGAAACAGAGGAAGGTTGATATTCGCAGAGGTCAACTTCTCTTGAACATATGAACGGCACGACAATGGACTTGGCAGTATTTGACATCAACGGATCAAAGGTCATGGCGACGAGGCAGTGAACAGATGAGAGGTCAGAAGAGATTACCCAAACCCATGGAGGCAAAGTGAAGCAACGAGATGAGATGTCCCCAACCCGACACGAATGCAGACAAGTGCCATGTTCAAGAGCGACATACTGCCGACGACAACGACGATGGTTCCATTTTTCCCCCACCATTTCTGGCGAGTACCCCAATTATTTTTGATAACAAGCTTGAAGGGGATAGCATATGCTTGTGATATAAGTCCGCCCTTCGGGCGAATCCATCCTAGTGCATTTAACGAGTACTAGGAAGGAGAAACTCGGAGAACGTCATTTCGACGGAATCCAATGTCATCAGGGTTTAACGAGTCCGACAAAGGAAGAACTCGGCGTCTTTTCATGTTTAGAGAGTTTGAAAAGACAGCGGAAAAGAAAACTCCACAGGTCCCTTTTCGTAAATAGTTTCCCAGATCCGAAAAGGTAGAAAACAATATCCGGAAAAACCTCCTAGTCGCGATAGGCTAGGGTATTCCTTTTTCGTAATCGATCCAGCCCAGCCCGAAAAAGGGTTAAACTTATACTGGGTGAATGTCGATTCGTGTCCATTTTAACGAGATCGAAACGACAAGGGCCTCTGCGATCTTTTCATATTTAGAGAGTCAGAAAAGAGCTGAAAGATGACTCCAGAGTGACTTTTTCGTGTATTTACCGAGTCCGAAAAAGTATAAAATACAACTCGTTTCCACCTTTTAAGTCGCAAAACCTGCCGCTGCACATACCCAACAAGCGTAAAATCCATTTTCGACATAATACATGCAAATATTTGACAAAAAATAACTTTTAAAGCTCATTTAACGTCGAAAAGTTATAAATATGTCCAATGGTAAAAAATAAAATTACTTTTTACTATTTACCTTGTGGAGAGCAACAGTGGTCCATTTGGAGCAGAATCCTCTGACGGTGATTGCGACCAATCCAGGCAACCATTCAGCGTCTCGTCTGTGACAGGTAAGAGGCGCTCCTCTTCTCTTTCTTTTCATGCATTTTTTAATGATTTTCCCCTAGAAATCAGCTCTGTAAGGGCACTTTTGAATTTTTAGGGCCGGGCCAAGTGGCGCGGGTATCGGGCACGGACCCGCGCCACTGAGCTCTTTTTACCAAAGGGCCCGCGCCACATGGCGCGACTGTCAGCAAAACAGTCGCGCCAGTGGCGGAACCCAAATTTCCGCCTAAAATTCTACTATTTATGCCAAATTTCTTGAATTTTGAAGCTCACAAAAGATCTAATAAGGGGTTTTGGACCATGTGAATGCAGATAAACCGTCATAATGGCAATCGAATGGAAGGAACGAGAACACGGAGATGAGGACGAAGAGGCCATGCAAAGCCAAGCATGTATGAATGCTCTGAGAGACTGTGGCTTAAAAAAGTTCTTCCTCACGCCATGCTTACGAGCTCAGCCTGAGCTCCTCCAATATCCGATCAACCTCTGGGATGAAAATGACCAAGTATTCAGAATACGAGACCAGGTGTTGGAATTGGAGGTCGCTGACATTTATTTCGTTACTGGATTATCCCGCAGGGGTCCAATCCCTGTATTGACTGGGAGCAGACCATCAGGGGAGAAGATGGAAGAAGTAATGGCGCGGGTGTGCCGTGGGGCACAAACAGGAACAGGGAGTAAGAAGGTATACATCTCAACCATCCCCGACCTAGCACTGAGAGTTGTACTCCACACCATTACGCGGGCTGCTGGATCGCAGGCACCGCACGAGGCTACAAAGACTCAACTCTTACTGGCCTCAGAATGCATGGGTCCCCGACTGTATGATTGGGCAACAACTGTCACGATCAACATGAAAAGGCAGCTTACAAAGTGCAAACAGAACAAACTGAAGCAGTGTGGGTATGGTTCCATCTTGGTATCGTTCATTCTGGAACGCATACCAACCTTCCAGGGCCAAGAGGCCCATGTGGCGAGTCCGGTACCACGAGAGCCGAGGATGGCTCGTTGGGCAGCACTGATGCCCAGATCTGGAGGCGGGCAACAGATGTCCTGGAAGCCCGAGTTCTTCAGGTGGTTACGGCGCCAACTGATCGTTGTGGAAGATTGGCCCTATGCGGGAACTGACTTTACAGGGGACCCAGATCTCCCGCTACCAGAAGGAGACCACTGGGATGAAGAGCTGGGTAAGACCTCATATTTTGATTTTATGTTTATATGTTTTTTTTTGTTAATACACATTTGTCTAAACACAATTATATATGCATGCAGATGTAGGACCTGAGAGACCAGCCGGGATGTCTCCTATCTCCCGGAGGACACAACTCGCCCCTGAGATCCAGGGGGAAGGCACCGGAGGAGAGGCACTGGTTCAGAACCTCGAGGGGATCGTCCATGGGATCCCAGACTATGCCCGACTGTCAGACATACCGATGGAGTACCAGCGCCATACGGTGGGAGTTCCAAACCAGCTCCACCGAATCCTGAGGCGGCTAGTGCGTTGAGTGCCGTGCTATCATGAGCACCATGCTGATTAGTCTCTAGGATTTAGCCACACCTATTTTTTGAGAGACACAGTGTCTCCGGATGTATTAAGACAATTATGTATATTTTTTGAGTTTTATGTGACACACTTCTATGTAAACATTTCGATATCTATATATATGCATATCTATTTCTCGATGAGTCTTCTTTACATGTGATGATGATTTATAAATTGCGCAAATGTCTATCTAACACCAAATTTGCTACTGCATCTGTCAATGTATTCAAATGTCTGGGTATATGATGATATGTAATATATTCAAAATTCCTTTCCAGTAATCGAATACGCAAATACAATCGTAAAATGGACGGGTTTCTTACCGAATAGTGCCTGTTCAGCTGCAACACTACAAGCTGTGAATCTAGGTACACGAGCAATTCACGGATACCAAGGTTTACTGCCTTGGTTAATAATTCCAACACGGCGCTATATTCCGCGATATTGTTCGTGGTACGTCCTAAACACACACCTTGCAGGTTGATCAACTCACCAGCAGGATCATAGATTACCCAGGCTGCAGAAGACAGATTCCTGGTACTGCGGGAGGCACCGTCCGCGAAACCAACAAATGGATGAAAAGACATCTGCACAACCAGGAAGACCCGATCAACAGAAAGATGTTTACAAAGCACACCACACCATGCACACAAATGACAATCACACACCTATGTACACACACTACACCAAAAATCATTTCAGGCGTAGTACTTCTTAAGGTACAGCCCATTTCTGGGCTGCGCCAATGGAACTCCTTCGTAGTCTATAAGCTCGTAGGCCCCATTTTTCAAAACACGTTTTACTATGTAGGGACCGTGCCACATGGGCTGGAGTTTATCGGCACCAAGCTTATCATGTGCCTGATCGTACAAGAGGACTAGGTCTCCTTCAATGAAAGAACGGGGAGAAACAGATTGATCAAAATGAGATTTGACCCTCTTCTTTTGTGCTTCGATAATCAAAGCAGCTAGACGACAGGTTTCATCCAACCGTTCGAGATACAGAAGATGCTCTTCCTCAGGAGAAGTATCCGGTAAGAGCTCCACAGCTAATTTGAGCGAAGGAATTTCACATTCAACCGGCAAAGTAGCTTCCAGACCGTACACCAGTTGGAATGGTGTGAATCCGGTTGCACTTTTAGCATATGTTCGGTACGCCCAGAGAGCTGAGAACAGTTGGAGATGCCAACTGGATTTATGAATCCCAACTGTTCGCTGAAGCATAGTGACCAAAACCTTGTTCACCGCTTCAACCTGACCGTTTGCTTGAGGGTAGTATGGCGTTGAACTGTCGTGACGCAAACCCAACGCAGCTGTCAGCTCCGCCATCATGTAATCACGGAAATGAGTACCGTGATCAGTGACGATAGCTTGAGGGACCCCGAATCGTGCAATAACATGGTTGAATAAAAATGAAGCAGCCGTTCTTCCGTCAGCAGCTAGTGTAGGCATCGCCTCGGCCCACTTAGTGAAGTAGTCGACGGCGATAATGATATACGCATGCCCCCCGGCCGAGTGAGGGTTACACGTCATAAAATCCACGCCCCATTTCGCGAAAGGGCCGACGGTAATAACGGGATGCAAAGGTAATGGCGGCGCGCGCATCTTGCGCTGAAAAATCTGGCACGGATGGCATTTTCGGATTGCAGTGATACAATCCTTGAATATAGAAGGCCAGAAATAACCTGCCCTCAGAATCTTTTGGGCAGTGGCATATCCGGACATGTGTCCACCACAGGCGCCACTGTGGCAGTCATTCAAGACTTTCTCAGCCTCGTCCAAGGTAAGGCATCGTCGAAGCACCGAATCTACTCCAATACGATATAGGGTATCTCCCACTATGCGGTAGGGTTGGGACTGGTGCCGAATCCGACGGCGTGCAGCTTTATCCAACTCAGACCGAAATGTCGCGGTCTGAAGATACACTATGATGTCACCGTACCAAGGATCACGAGTATCAATAAGAAACAGCGTTTCGTCCGGTATATGATCTTCAGAGTGTTCAGGAAGAGAGTCTGTAGGGAGAGAACATATCAAATCCGCGAAGACCAGTGATTTAGTTGATTTGGCAGTGGTGAACTCCAAATCAAACTCCTGCAGGATGACGATCCATTTGGAGTACTTGCCCCCCAGCAATTGTCTAGAAAGAATATATGTCATGGGGTTGCAGTCTGAAACCACTGTTATCGTGCGCAACAGGATGTAATGGCGAAAGCGTTGTACGGCGTGTACGGTTGCTAAGGCCAACTTCTCGACATGTGCATAACGCGTTTCCGGGTCGAGAAGGTTCCGAGAGAGGTAATAAACAACATGTTCATCACCGTTCTCGTCATCCTGCACCAAGACCATGGCGATGGTGCTTAATGCGGCGGCTAGATACAAAGTAAAGTCGTGGTGGTAGTCCGGAGGACGAAGCAACGGAGCATTGACGAGCAATGTCTTCAGCTTCTCAAAGGATTCTTGAGCGATTTCGTCTCAATGAAAGGGAACATTCTGCTTTAACAAACGAGTGAATCCTTTGGCCACCTCGGCGTAATTCGGGATGAAGCGTCTAAGAAAATTCGCTTTCCCTTGCAGACTCTGCAACTGATAAAGGGAGGAGGGTGACGGGAGATTTATAATGGCCTCAACTTTCAGAGGGTCGAGGCGAATTCCGTCTTTCGAGACTATAAAGCCTAAAAGACGGCCAGAATCGACGCAGAAGACGCACTTATGAGGGTTGAGCCTAATGTTGTAGCATCTACAGCGAAGAAATATCTGGCGAAGATGTTCAGGATGATCCTCTCGCTTACCCGAATGGGCAGGCAAGTCGTCCAGATAAGGCTGGACAATATGGCGAATATCATGAAAAGCATATGACATTGCACGCTGAAACGTGGCACCAGCGTTCTTTAGGCCGAACGGGAGTTTTTTATATGCAAAAGTGCCCCACGGACAGATGAATGTGGTCTTATGTTGATCCTCAGGTGCAATGTTAATCTGGTTGTAACCTGAGAAACCGTCCATTAAGGAATAGATCTCACTCCCGGTGCAATCGTCGATAATCTGATCGATAAACGGAGTGGGATAATTGTCCTTAGGACAGGCGCGATTGATATCGCGATAATCTACACAGACTCGAATGGTGCCCTGCTTTTTATCGACAGGGACGATATTGGACACCCATTCTGTAAGGGGGATAGGATAAATAAACCCCGCGTTCAGAAGTTTTTCAACTTCTGCCTTGATAGCGGCGGCTTTCCGAGGATGCATGGGACGCAAGCGTTGGCGCACGGGTTTTGCACCTGGATAGGTTGGAATCTCGTGCACGACAATACTAGGATCAATTCCCGGCATTTCCTCGTAGGACCACGCAAAAACATCTCTGAATTCTTTGAAAAGTTCCGTATAGACCTGAATCTCCTCGGGAGAACAGGTCACACCCACATGAATGTTCTCAACAATCCCTGGTTTAACAGAGATGTTGATAGGAATCGTTTGAGTAATGTTACTCAGATTACCCTCCGAAAAGACCTCGTGCGTCAAGATCGGTGTTTGAAGAGGAGGGGAAGGAACCTGAGTAGCATAGCGCTCGAGACAGTCAGTCATTGCCCCCAAGCTAGGCATAAACGAGGAACGATGATGCCCATCGCCTCAGGGTAGCTCCTCAAGAGACATAGTTTCAATGATCGCCTCATCTGAGGGGAAAGTCTCTCTAAGAGGATCAGGCGAATCAGCCTGACCAAGCCAGGGGGATTGTGAGTAGACGTCAAGAGCCATGCTCATCGGAGCATGCTGAGGAGGTGGAGGGTCCGATGCAGCAACAACCTCACAGTAGCTGATCTCTACTGGCGTTAAAGGCATGGATTCTCCAAACTCATATACCTGCTCAGGTGTAGGAATCAGCCAGGGGTCATCATTCCTGGACAACATGTTAACTTGAGCGGTATTCGGTGGCGGCGCAGGGAAAATACCCATGAGGACTGGGTCTTTGAAGAGACCAGGTCCTATGCTATCTGGGGGATTCGGAATTTGATCCACATACGGCACGTTGTTCTCGGAGCTCGAGGTAAAAAATGACAACTGGTCTACTGTGACAATCTTGCCCTCGTGAGGGAACTCGATGAATCGAAAGACAGTAGACGGCACGCAGAGCATGGCATGGGTCCAGCTGCGGCCAAGAAGTATATTGTAGTTGAGTTTAGCGTCAACTACTTCTACTTCTACGTTGACAGTTTTTCCCTGTAATGTAATCGCAAGACTCTCGAGAACTCCCAGGGGTTTAGATTCCCGACCATCAAATGCCTCAAGGGCATTGGGAGATGACGACAAAGTTGGAGAGCCGATGGCCTTCCAACAAGCGGAGGACATAACACAAGTAGATGCACCCTCATCTACGATGGCTCTGTGAACGTTCAGACCGTTAATCCCGACTTGAATAACCAAAGCGATTTGATGTGGAAGCCGGGGAGTAAAATTCTCCAGATCAAAGGTGAGAAGGCTCGAGTCGGCGGGATCGATACCACCGATGGCAGACAATAAAGCCTTCCGTTGTGAAGAACAACTCTGAAGAACCTCAAGTGCAGACATCGCACATGGCGCCTGTGCCAGATCCTCAACAATACTGTAATGTTGAGCGGCACGAGCGTTTGGATTATAAGAGGATCTCCGAAGAACACCCTTGGGAGGTGGCTTCACAACGGGTTCGAGAGTCGGCTTCTCGATTTCCAATGAACCAGAAGCAAGTGGGGGAGGTGGTCCTTCCGCTACTGCCTTCCCGGGTGCCTGCTGTTGACTATTGTAATCCTTCGATCTCGTAGCGATAGTGATAGGTGCATTAGTCTTCATCATGAAAACCTGAGACCCAAACGGTGTAGATGATGAACCTTGTTCGACCATCTGGGTCTGCTGAGATGGAAATGGCTCTTTTAAAACAGCCGGAGTTCCCTTTGAGCCTTTAAGAAGTTGACTGATTTCGGATCGTCGGGGACAATCCTTAGTGTAATGGTCACCTTCACAGATGAGGCAAGGAAATTTCGGCTTACGTTGGGAGCCATCCTCAGTTCGAGTTTTAGATTCCGGTTTCGGGGCATCAGATTTTGATTTGCCTTTGCCCTTCTTCTTCCCTTTGGAGGATTTGTCTGCAGGATTGGCCTGAACAGCATTTACCTCCGCGGATTTACCAGAATCGGATGAGGCGGGATTAGCAGAGGTATTGTTGGAAGAATTAGCCTTCTGCTTCCCATTCGAAGACTTATTCGAATTTTGAGAGACGGAACCAATGACGCCATCCACCGTAGGGGTAGGCGGGGTCTTTTTGGCTCCGGGCCGTGGAGCATCAGGCAGGATGTCATAAAGCGTGCCAGATTGCGAATAAACAAGATCCAGATACTGGGCACGCGCGATAGTTTGTTCCTCCGTCACACACGCTCCCATCGCGATATCCTGAGCGATTTTATTCACAAAGGAGGTTGTGAAACAGTGAGTCAAAATCTGATCAGGTATGTGAAACTTGATCAGTCGACGACGGCGCCGCCACTCATGGATGTGATCCGAGATGTGAGTGGCCGAGTCCTGCTTCAGGGAAGACAGGAGGTGCGTCCCAGTCTCATACCGGACTGGTAACTGGAAATGTGTGAGGAAAGCCATAGCTAACGAGTTGAAATCCTGAAAAATGCCACGGGATAGCTCTATGTACCACTTAGCAGCAGCTCCTGTTAAAGTACGCTGGAAAAGACGCAGACGAACCGAATCATCAGTCCAAGAGTTAGACGAACACCAGAGGTGATACGTCATCACATGCGCCTGGGGGTCTTCGCCAGATTTACCCTCAAACTTGGGACAATCTCCTGGTATCTTGGTTGGAACCGGGGGCCAATATGGATTATGAGCAATCGGATCATTGGTCAACTTCGAAACGTCCGGTAGATCCAAGGTAGCCAGGAACGGCAATGGAGGGTTAATTCCCATGCCAGTCCCAGAATAAGGTCCGGTAACCATGCTCCACGATGGTTGTGAATATCCCTGCCCCCATGGGTTCTGTCCCGTAGGATTCTGACCGTGAGGGGCATAATTCGTATAGCCAGACTGATTTGGTTGCTTGTAACCATTGTGTGGGGCCTGATAACCAGGGTTCGGGCCCTGATTAGGCGTTTGCCCTGTATAAGCAGCATTTGGATTTGGCTGCTGAGCATAGTTAGAACTGGGTGGAGGAGGTGGATACTGAGAGCCTCCAGAGTGGTTATAGTTCGGTTGAGATTGACCATGAGGATAATAACCACTCTGAGGATGAGTAGACTGCTGATAAGTGGAACCCTGCGGAGCCTGGTACGTAGGGCGCAGCTGTTGATTTGGCTGCGGCATTGAGTGAGCAGGCTGCTGAGCAAAGTGAACGGAATGAGAGGGCTGCCCTGAATGAACAGGTTGACCCGAGTGAGGGGGCGGCCCTGGATGAACAGGTTGGCCCGAATGAGGGGGCGGCCTTGAATGAACAGGTTGGCCCGGATAGACAGGCAGCGCTGGTTGCGCAGGCTGACCTGGTTGTAAGTGAGCCCCAGGTTGCACCGAATAAGCCGGTTGGCCTGGAGGCGGGACACCAGGTTGTACCGGATGACCCGGTTGGCCTGGTGGTGGAACAGGACCAGGTGCTTGCTGGAAACCAGTTTGACCTGAAGCAGAACCATAAAGTGGTCCCGGCTGATATGCAACGTTAGAGACAACAGGATATTGCGGTTGCATCGGTAAAGAAGGCTGGATTTGCCCCCCAGGTCCATAGGCCGGTCCCTGTTGATACCCCGGCTGAGGCTGAGCAGGTTGTCCAGCAGGGTTATAATACGGTCCTTGCGGATTATAGAATGGCCCTTGCTGGCCCGCAGAGTAGCCTTGATTGGGCTGTCCCTGTGGGTCGTACTGATAGCCAGGTTGGCCTGCAGGTTGGCCTTGAAAAGGCTGTGCCTGCAGGTTCTGAGCCTGGTTGTACGGTAAACCTTGAGCATACAGATAAGCCTCAGGAGCAGGAAGACGCAAAATGTCCCCATGCTCATCAAGCTGACCCGGGAAACCATACACGGGAGTGCCGTCCTGTGCATAGTGCGAAAAGAAAGATCGGTAAGGATCTTGGGGGATTTGTCCAGCCCCGGCGTTCGGCTGCTGTAAAAACAACAGATACTCCTCCGGAGAGATATTCTCCGGTATAGCAGTAGCTAGATAAATGTCTTCAGGAGTTGGCCCAGATCTAGTAGCAGATGCTGAGACAACAGCAGAAGAGGCAGCCACACAAACAGTGGGTCGCACGGGAACAGAAGTGACGGGCGTCGAAGGAGACACCCGGGGTGTAGTGGCAGCTGGCCTCGAAGCAGGAGATGATATTCCCATAGAGGCAGCAGCTGAGATAATCTGACCCAGAGATCTGTATCCCTGTGGCAAAGAAGGACCAGCTGACGATGTGGTAGCCAGCTCAGACTCGTCTCCCTCAAAAAATCTACGAGAGATGCGCTGATAGTCATCAGACCCGGGAATTTCCTCACCAGAATCACTCATGGTTGATCCTGCCGTTAAATCACGCAGAAGACGGCGAGGACTAGGAGGAAAAACAGCAGCAATAAACGGTGAACCCGATGTAAGAGAAAGGAAATCAGCTCCTAATCTCAATTCAGACAGAGGGTCCGAAAAGGGCCAGTGGAAGTCAACTGGCTCTCCAAAGGGTTGCTCGGCGAGGACCGGTCCCCCGTCAGGGAACTCGGAGACAACAGGCTGCTGTGGTTCAACAGAAGGCTCAGAAGCCTCTGAAGAATCGTCCGTGTAAGGACTACCAGTAGACGAAACCGAGGGTTCCGCCACCGTGACCAAAGACTAGAAGAAGAGAGCACACACACACACACGGGCTGAAAACGAGTTAAGACACACGATCAAACAGTCACAAGAAATATCTAAATGGGTGTGTTTATCGTGGGAGATTGATTTTACCACATTGGAAAATAAACAAATTCTACCGTTTCATGTTTTAAGAGTCGAGAAACGATAAAAAGATGACTCTATCTCTTTCAGAGTTGATACAAGCGTGAAAGGACAAGCGCTCGACGGTCTTTTCAAGTTTAGGGAGTCAGAAAAGACCAAATGACTGCTCAGGAAAAAACTAGGCACAAAGGGTGTACCAAATATCCGTGAACTGCAATATACACCTTGGTTTCAAAATGAAACAGAAATCGACCAAGGACTTTCCGTACGTGCAGGTAGTCTCCCCGAATGCTGTGTTCGGTGTATCACGAGTATAGGGCGGCAGACTCGGCTTCCTGTGGATAAAGGATTGAAAATCTATAGGGGTCTCCCTTTATATACGCGACGGTACGGGGAGCGCAAGTCCGTACTAGCGCTGTCTAAAGCCAACAGGCGAACGACAGCTGCTAGGTTTAACGACGACGGAACACGTCTCTAGCCTAGACCTTCTAAATATGTTTCGTTAAGTTCCAATGCTGCCTTAGGTTAATTGAATAAATTTTACAGTTGATCTTCAATTAAGTTTCAATTTCCAGGCCCTATCGTATGTAGTGTCTCGAAAGACTCCTAAATGCAAGCTATATGCCACGGTGCAACATTTCGTTCGATGAAAACTAGTTAAATGAGAGTTGAGAGCTTTTATGCAAACGAAATGAACGGAATACAAACAAGAATATCTCTAATGCAACTAATGCAATTGCACACTTTTCATTCAAACACTAATCACTAGCAATATGGAAAAGATCACAATTTGCACTAATTTAACAAAAGCAAAAGAGATTATATATACTTTTTTTTTTTTTTTTCAATGTTTAATGGCTAATGTGCACTGAAAACAAAAGGAACAATTTGAGAAATGATATCTAAGAGAGCGAAGCAAACAAAATTCACTCAACGAAGCAAGCAACCAAATCTCTAAATCGACCCAAAGTCCCTCAAAGCAAAGAAAGACTTGAAAACTTCCGATGGACCGTGTGATCTAGGTCCAAAGCAAGGAAAAACGAATTCTGAATGAAGGAAAGAACAATCACCCAAAAGACGTAGCAAAACAATCAAAGACTGGTAAGAGAGCGTGGAGAATCAATCAACAAGTTGACAGGACAATCAGAACACCAAAACTCCCAATGGAGGGCTCGATTCACTAAGCCACTAGATGCCTTAGGGCTCAAATCGTGAAATCGATAGACAGAGGCAAACAACCAAAGGATAGCGGTGAATTCCAGTCAAACAAGACTCCAACACACTCAGACAATCAGAAAATCAAGAAGAAAAGTACTGGTCAAGCTCAGAAAGCCAAAAAATGAAGAAACTCAAAAAGTCACAGGGGTGGCGCGACTGTGGCCTTGAAACTGGCGCCAGAGGCCGATTGGCGCGAGACAGACAAATGCAACAAGCGCCAAGTGGCGCGACTGTCGGGTTAAAACCCGCGCCAGTCGAGTTCTCCAATAAAAATTAAAAAACAAGCTACTCTGAAAGTAGACCAATACAAGCTAAGCAAACCAAGAAGCTAAAATAGTGAAAGAATCCAA